>JBCAUA010298130.1:0-19535 GCA_038406235.1 Peronia verruculata | reverse complement strand
AGTGCCAGGGATGGACACTGGATGACCACTATGAGGTGAGAAAAACTGCTGATCATGCAAATTATCAATGGAAGTGTCCTGAAGTGACTTTCCTCATCCCATAGATTGCGCAATTTTGCTTTCTTTCTGCTACAAATAGCTCAGTAGTTGACTATATGTCATGGTAAAGGTCAAAACACTCTCGTTTGCACTCACAAACGATATGGGGGACACACAGAGGCCATCAAGAACCCGAAAGTGGCTCTTATAAAGATGGGGTTAGGGAGCAAAATTCGAAAACAAATACGTCCAGAGAGCCAAAAAACAGCAACAAGAGACACAGAAGTCATGACAAGTATGTAAAAAAAGGGTGTTCCGAGGCTGAAAGCCGTTTTTTGAGGTTTTTTTTTCTATCTCCTTTTTTGTTTTGAAACCGATTCAAACCAAATTTGGTATGCATCATTGTCACCATAAAACCCCGAAAGTTACATATGCGCATTAAATTCGGTCAGTAAGTTTTAGAGAAAATTGGGGTTTTTAGTTTGAAAAAACGGCGAAATTTGAACTTTTATGGCATTCTCAAAAACTTATATAAAATATTGTATTACATGGAAATGACTAAAAATATGTAACGTTTTAGATATTATATCAAACAATATATTCCCTAAGTTTTATTAACTTTTGTTGAAATTTGGCGGAGGAAATAGATTTTAAAATCTGTCATTTTAGGGATGCCAAAATCCAAGATGGAGACACTGCCATGGCAATGGTATTAAAAAATTGATTTTTTTTTCCAGTTTCCCTCTAATTTGAGCATGCTGAATTCAATGGAAAAGGTTAAAATAACCTAACTTTAATAATAAAAAAAATAACCCCCAGGACGCCCCCCAACAACAGTAGACAGCAAACGAAATACATGTGTAAGGATGTAATTTTTTTGTCTATTTCTCAGATGATTACACATTTCAATTTGTTCTTTTTTTTTTTTACTTATTAATTTCTTTGTATTTATTTATTTACATGGTTTATTTATTTATATACATAAGTGTATATTAAAATTTATTTATTTATTTACATATTCATTTAGTTATCTTTTTACTGATTGATTGATTGATTGATTGATTCATTCATTCATTTTATTTCATTCTTTACTTATTTGTATATTTATTTTATTCATTTATGTATTCATTGGCTAAGTTATTCATTATTTATAACTTGATTTGTTATACATTCTTTCATTTATTTGTGGATTTACTTATGGTAGATGCTTTCTCATTATGACTGAAATTAATTGCATTTACTTATTTTATACAGGTCAGATCCTCATATTATGTCCTCACTGGAGAAAGCCATCACAAAAGGAAAACCTGTGTTACTTAAAAACTGTGGAGAAGTGTTAGACAACATGATTGTCCCACTTGTTCATCATCGAAATACTGCAAATGAAAAAGATCAAGATGAAGGTATGTCACATTACTATCAGTAGATAATGGCTATTTCAAAGTGATTAAGAGGAGGGGGGGAGCTGGTGAGCTGAATGGTTGTCCCACTTGTTCATCATCGAAATACTGCAAATGAAAAAATCAAGATGAAGGTATGTCACATTACTTGTAGTACATAATTTTTTTTTTCAAAGTGATTAAGGGGGGGGGGGGGGGGAGTTTGTTCTACACAGTGATAGATCATCACCATTTGACTAGATACATGCAAAGGGTGCATAAAACACTTGATTATGACCTTTGGTCCCAAAATGCCAAGGTGGACAGTGAATGACCACTCTGAGGCAAAACAAAAAACAAAAAAAACTCACATCAGGGTAAGCTTTCATCAGGTGCTCTAAAATGAACTTCCATGTACTGCAAATAGTAAAATGTTCTTTTATTGCTGCTACTTCAGAGCACAGTCGTGAACTTTCTGGTTTTAATACAGACAGATATGGGGGCCACATGTAGGCCTTCAAAAATCCTGAAGTGTCACTATGGGAAGCCTGTTAATGATGGGGGATAGGGAGCAAAATTTGAGAAAAGATATACCCAGAAAGGCAGGGAAAAGCAACAAAAGACATAGAGGTCATGGAAAAAGGTCAAGTCTGTGAAAAAATGCTGTGCTTGGGCTAAGAGCTGAATGAAAAAACTTCCATGTCAATTTTTTCCTGAAAAAGAACTTTAATCACTTTTTTCTCAAGATGTGGTTTTCATCACTCTTCTGCTATCTACTTTTTTTGTTGTTGTTGTTTATTTCAAAACCAATTCTAACCAAACTTGGCATATATCATTCTCACAACAACATAAAAAACAAATGCACATATATGTGGCCTTCTCTGTTTGTAAGTTTTAGAGAAAAATAGGCTTTTGGTAAAAAAAAAAAGGCAAAATTTGAAATTTCACTACGAGGTATTTTCAAACATTATTGGATATTTTTATATTGCATAAATAAAAAATTTATGATAATAGATAAGCTGATAATACTGACCTTTATTATGTCAAAACAACATTTTCACCAAGTTTTATAAATTTCAAGTTGAAATTTGTCAGAAAAGATAGATTTTAAAATTAGCAATTTCAAAGATGCTGAAATGCAAGATGGCAGCATTGCCATGGCGACCATTTGAGAATTTTTTTTTTTCAGTGCTTTCCCCTAGTTTGAACACGCCAGATCCACTGAAATGAGTTAAAATAGTCTAATAATTAAAAAATCACCTTAAGGATGCAATTCAGTCTATCCATTGTGGTGGTTAAAACAAAATCATTTCATGAAATATTACAGTTGCTTTTATTTAATGGCAGTTTTAAAGATACAAACAGATAGGAAATTTGAACCAAATTTAATTCATTATCTTTTTTTTTTTAATTAAGAAGGGCCTCTCCTGAAATATGGATTTGCTCAAATAAATTGGCTTTTGCACTTTTGTTTTCTCTTAAATGTCTTGCCATTTCTGTATATAAAAATGGTATCATAAAGTTAATGTCCATTCTAACGTGTTTTGCCTAGCCTACTGCCAACCAGAATTGGGCTCCACCTGACTGCTATATTATGCAGTAGTTGATCATCACTATTTAGTTATATATAGGCAAAGACTATATTAAACACTTGATTTGACCTCCTCTAGCGATATCACATTCCAGTTCCAGAGATGAGCACTGAATAACCACACTGAGGCAAAAAAAAAACCTGCTGATCATGCAAATTATCAGTGTTAGCGTTCCAGAATAAATTTCCACATCCTATAAAAAGCGAAATGTTGCATTCTTTGTGGCACTAAGGGCTCAGTTTCTCAACTATATGTCATAGTAAAGGTCAAAATACTCTTGGTTTGCACTAATAAAAGATATGGGGGACACACATAGGCCCTCAAGAACCTGAAAATGCCACTATGGAACCCCTTTTAATGCTGGGGAGGTAGGGAGCAAGATTCGAGTAAAGATACCCCCAGAAAGCCAAAAAAAAAAAACAAATGGCAGCAATTATACAGAAGTCTCAGAGAAAAGGCTGGTATGTGAAAAAAAAAATGCTGTTCTGAGGCTGAAAGCTGAACAAAAAACTCTTAATGTCAATTTTTGTCTGAATTTTTCTCAAATCCCGTTTTTGTGACAGTATTTTGCTATCTACTTTTTTGTTTCGGAACTGATTCAGATCAAATTTGGTACTCATCATTTTCACCACAAAACCAAAAAACGTACATTTGCTAGTTAAATTCGGTCAGTAACTTTTAGAGAAAAATCAGTTTTTAATATGAAAAAAATTGGCGAAATTTTAATTTTCGATACATGGCATCTTCAAAAATGTATGGAAAATTTTCTCTTGTGTGGGGAGTGCTGAAAAATCAGTATAATTTAGATGTTATGTCAAACAATATTTTCACAAAGTTTTATCAAGTTTTGTTAAAGTTTGGCGGACTAGATAGATTTTAAAGTCAGTCAATTTAAGGATGCCAAAATCCAAGATGGCGATGTTGCCATGACAACTATATGAAAAAGTCATTTTTTTTTTCGTCTCCCTCAAATTTGAACATGCTTTTTTGCTTAAAATAGCATATCTTTAATAATAAAAAAAAATCACTTCCAGGACATGCCCCCTTTCACATGTTTCCCAAAGCTACTTTTTCATATGTTCCTTTATAATCATATTCCCATGTATAATTCTTTTGTTTGTTGTTACATCCTTAGAATCTATTCTTTCAATCTATTCACAGAACCAAGAATGATCCTCTTTTGTGGACGTCGCACACTGTGCCACCCAGATTTTCGCCTGTATCTGTCCACCCATGTTCCTAGACCACATCTTAGTCCAGTAACAGCATCAAATGTTTCTCTCATCAACTTTGGTGTGTCTCACGATACCTTAACTGAGGATCTCTTGACAAGAGTTTTTGCTCGCATCAGACCAGATTTACACCAGGAAAGAAATCATGCACTGAGAAACTTGCAACTCCTGAAGGACACATTATACAAGTATGGAACTACATGTACATTCATTTTTCCCATAAAATTAACATAAGACTGGTTCCATTCCACAGTATTTTTATACAGATTTCTGATTTCTTTCTTTCTATCAGTATGATAGTATTTTACATACTTTTCATGACAGTACATGTAATTGTTAAAAATAATGAGCTTTACATGTTATTTATGTCTTTCTTAAACCAGTCATTAAGAAATTTTCTTTTTCAGATTTTCAGAAACAGTGAAGGATCAAGTCCTTGCAGGAGGCCAAGAGGCCATGTTGAGTTCACCTAAAGCCCTTCAGTTTATTACAAACATTACAGATGCAAAGTTACAGGTACTTTTATGCATTTTGCATATAAATTGTTTGAAATAAGCACAGCCCATATGTAAAAAGCAGCTTTTATATTAAATATGTGACTGGAGGTGGCATTTTATAAGTTTAGACTTGACTTGCCTTGATGCCTTAGACGTTAGTCTGTAGAGGCAGCTCTGTAGTCTGCACAATCTATCTTCTCCATCCATCCTGGCACTCCACCCCTCTCAAGACGTCCTTCAGTTCTAGCCCTGTCCACTCCGTGATGTTGTTTTCCCATCTCTTTTGCTGTCGACCTCTCCGCCTGTCACCTCTCAGTGTGCCTTGCAGGATTGTTTTAGCAAGGCCTGATGAACATGAGACATGCCTACAGACTTGACTACAGCATCACAAATGAAATTAGATACAAAATGTCTTGGCAATATTAGATGTGACACGATGAAATCATGCCCTCGTCAAACTGAGGTGACTGGAGAAAGTATGTGATTTTCAACAATGAATGAATTTTAATGTAATTTTTGTTTCTTTACAGAACCCTTCTATGTCAATCTAAAAATGCCTTTCAGAGTTAAACTTACTAAAAGAGACTGAGTGAAAGCCCAAGAATTGTAATTTAATGGCATGGCCCAATAAGGATTAATAACAGTGATAGGCTACTTTCTCACTAAATTCAGCTGTAGCAGCAAATCTCTCCCATCATCTTTGATTGCCAATATCAGGACTTCAGCCTTAAGATAAAACAGAACTTTTTCAGACACAGTGATATGAATTTCTCCATATTCTTAAAATTTGACAAGCACCTGATTTCATAGTGTTTCATCTCATTTGAATTTTCATCAATCTCAGTGTAAATAGATACCCACTCCCCAACTGAAGATAAATCCAGCTTTGAAGAACTTTGTTGACAAAAATGAGGGCACAACTTCCTCTCAGAATACAATAGTGCTTTCGGGTACAGATACAATTCCCAAAAAAGGTCACAATTAAGACATTCATTATTCCGTGACACTTCTCTTTCTTTGGTTATGTGAAATCTATATATACTGAGACAAAAAAAAAAAACTCATATTATATTCTGTTGGGCACCATATTGATTATTAACAAAAAACAACAACAACAAAAAAAAAAAATTCAGGGTCTGAATCTGTGTTTGAACTCTTATTATGCAAATCTCATTCTGATAATTTTTTTTCTCCAGAGGAACAAGAATGCCATTTCTTTTGTACATGAGGCAGTGATATGCAGAAATTCTATGATCTTTCTACTTTGGGTTCTTCTCTTAGAATCATATTCTGTAGAAATTATTGGAACTCCAAGGACTTTCAGTGCACTTTCTTCTTTCCAGTTCACAAGGGCATCAACTCTTGTTTTCAGAACATGTTTAGGAATATCATGTATGCCTTGCAATATTTATAAATTTGAGCATTGGGGAACGTAAAATTAAAACATGCCTTCAGGCAGAATGGTAACCATGTATAATGTCTATGTTCAAAATTTATTTCTGATTATTAATCCTCACTGGAATCATGGTAAAGGGATTGACAAATCTTCAGTTCCGATGTTGTTTGTTTCAAGAATGCATGATTATTATAGTAGCATACTTGGCCAAATACAGTGAAATTCTGATTTTATAGAAAGGAAAAAAATTATTGTTTTATATTCAAATAGCTCAGACAATTCTATTATACCAAAAAATTAATAATAAAGAATGTCGGTATTTCTTAAGGTCTCATTGTTGCCTGTATTTGTGTCTCAGTTACTATTGCATTCCTTTTACATGTCTCTATTCAATTTTGACTTCTCAAAAGTTCAGTTCAGATAATAAATCTATCACATGTTATCAATTAATTTTAATATCTTTCACAGCTTGCCCACCAGCTATCAAACACTCAGGTGATTCTCGATGATCTTGACCTTTTGAAGGATGAATTATATCCTGTTGCACGTAGAGCCTCACTGATGTACTCAATCATGCGCTCCCTGTCTGCAATTTATCCTGAATATCAGTTTACCATGACATATTTTTTGGAGCTCTTTGATGAAGCTGTTGGTGGTGAATTACCTCCAGGATTCCTTATTGAAAAGCATGATGAGGTGAGTCCCAATAAATCAAACAATTTTCTTTCCCTATATTTCAACAACAAAGTAGAACTACATTGGAATCTGCTTAAAAGTCAACCTCTCGGAACCGAGAAAAAGTGTCGACTTTAAGCGAGGTTATCTGCAACATTATTCAGTTTCAGGGGACATAATCTCTGGTAGGCACAGGGAGTCAAAATATGTGTGGTATATTTATTGGGTTATGCCCCTTACAGATATTCTGATCACTGAGTTGACGATAATAGGTTGACTGGTCAAGACGAGTGCATTTTCAATCTTCTCACGGGTGGTTATCTCAGTATTACATGTTACGTGATCTAAAGACGTGACTGAAATTAAATCGGGTGCAGTGCCTGTCTGCACTGTCTCCTAGTGTGAGTGCCAACAAATAGGGTGGGAGTAGATGTTGGTGTATCTTCACTAACGCAAGGCAAGCGAGGAGGGCCAATCACAGAACAGTGTATCTGTGGCAAGGCAACTAGTGATCAGCTGTACTGACCATCTAGGGCCTCGCAAATGAATGCGAGAAAGGTAAGGAGCCCAAGTGTGAAACTGTTGTGTGGGTGTGTGTTTGTGTATACAAGGCAGACTCAAGAAACAATACAGCAATCTGATAAGCTTGTCACAGTTCTGTAGTGCTCTCAACTATTTTTTAGATGCAACAAAAGCTCACTTCTTTTTGGAACATTTAAATTGATTATAAAGTTTTTGCATAGAATCCTCACAAATTATATTAAGGCCTCTTGTTGTAGGAGGCCAATGCACCTATGTTTTTTGTTTTTTTTTCTTTACTTTCTGGATGCATCTATTTATTTGCCACTTGTCATGCTCACATATGTTTTTTCCCAAGCTGTAATCAAAAATGTTATAACACTCTACATGGTGGATCTATAAATACATTGATCAAGGTGTTGTCCGTTTCTAATAGTTTTATTTATCTAATAAAATAACAGTGACAACAAAAAAGAATGCCAGTCCAATTTCAAATGGATATATACTCCCAGATATTTGTGAGATATTTTTTTTCTCAGTGTGTCCATTTTCAATTTCAATGGGTGGAATGAAATCTATCTTTTTATCTGCAGTCAACAATTAGTTACCCTTCTTTTTTAGGGTTTTTTTATTGGGGGGGGGGGGGGTTAAGGGAAGGGGTGGCACCTGAAAAGTCGGAAAAATCAAGTAAAAAAAAATCTAATCCGGCTTTTTCTGTCATTTAAACATTTTGTCCATTTTTTTTTTTCACAAATCTAATAATAGTTACTCCTGAAAACAGAATCTATGGTCAAAACTGACCACCAGAAGACAGCAGAGAGTCAAAAACAATCGATAAACAGGCACCAAATTTTGCAATAATATGCTACAAAAATTGGATTGCAGTGCCCATGACAAGGATCTCACATGGGGGTAAATTTAGCACTGTCACCTTTCTCTGCCATTTTCTTACATGTCTGGTCTAGATTCCCAGTCCCAGATCACTCTTCATTGACACCACAGCCTGGAAAAGACCATGTGCAATCACAATAGTCTGACCCATTTCACACAGTATATGTGCCTGTGCATGATTAGCCCAACCTTTCCCTTTCAAGGACATTGTTTATTGGCTGGATAAAAATACTGCAGCACACTAGTCACCAGCTAGAATTCTGACTGGTTAGGAGTAGGTCAGCTGTGCAACACTTGCACTCTGGGTTTGTTTACTTTGGCAAGGGGGTGTTTACTACACTCTTCATAGTAGCTTGTGATTTGTAAAGGTTTTGTTTTGAAGCACTTTTTTTCATCTATTTATACTCTAAGTTAAATTGTGAAAGGGTAAACTATGCCTAGGAAATCTCGAAGGATCATTCTGAGGTTAATGGAGCATGAAAGTTTGGTTTTGTTTCAGCTTTCACATTATGAAACTTTGAATGCGATTTTCTCCATACACTCCCTTTTTTCACTAAAGATCTATCTACACATTTATTTTAAAATATTTTTGCTTGAAACTGTGCATGCAACTTGTCATAACAATAACAAACAAAAGATTTGTTCCATAGATTTGAAGATGCTGGATGTGCAAAAAAATCTGCAAATTATCACTTACTGATTCAGGCAACATTGAAAATTCTGTTAAAAAAAGAAAGTTTTTATCAGATGATAAAAACAAATGCATACATTTGTAGATCTTGTTTTAAACAACCTTGTACATATTTTCAAAGTGATCCATCAAAGTTTGACAAAGCAGATACATTTTAAAACCTCACTAATCATCTATATTGAAAATCCAAGATGGCGGCATTACCATGGTGACCAATGCTTTGGATTTTTTGTTTAAATTTTTTTTTTTGCTAATTTGGCCATGTCTGGCAAAGGCAAGATGCTCAAACTGAATATTTCCCATGCATTTTGAAAATGACCTTCAGGTGTTGCCTCTCCCCTAAAGATGAAGATAATGGTCATCAGACATTTTTCTATAATATATTCATGCAAAAATCAAGCCTTGAAGGGAACCATCAGCAAACGTATTGATGGGAAAGTTCTTATACAGTCATTTGTACAGAAATGGTAAAGGAGACTGGCGAAAGAAAACAGGGGAAATAGTGAAATGATGGAGGAAAGGAATATAATCAAAAGTGTTAATTTCAGGGTTTCAGTGAATGGAATATAAATCCTATGATTTTTGGCTCTATAAATTTATAACCAAACTCATGAAGTGCACCACAATCTGAGAAGTGATTAGATATCTGTAATGTTACATCGTCATGTTTTCTACAATGTCAAGCAACATCTTTTCTGATAGGGCAATGAAAATGCAGATTCCAATGATGGTGGAGACAAGAGACAAAGAACTGACAGTGTGGCGTCACAGACATCTAACACTGGAAATATGCCAGGTACTGTAAATACTTGTTGTGGGTGGACTGATTTTTGGGAGTAATGAACTGAACAAACATTGAATGCATTTCAAATCCACAATACAGTTGCTTTGCTCTATGAGCAACTGTATTGTGGATGTCAATCACTGGAAAATATATTCTGTTTCAGAAGTAAGATTTTATCCATAAATTAAAACAGAAAATATATCTGATCATGTTTGTTAATTGATAATAACAATTACTCTTGGACTTACATCATTAGATACTAGATTGCACTCCATGTTGTTAATGTTTATTGGTGACACCTACTGTGTTGACCTTTGCTTTTAATATTTATTTTGTTTGTTTAATTTGTAGTTTGTCACAAAAATATTCCATGCTTTATTGAGCTTGATATTTCAGTTGAACAGATGCATGTTATCTATGTTTATTACAACAGACATTTCATAATAATTCAAGTTGGTGTTTCAAAGCACTTTGGGCTCTCCAGGGATGAGGCACAATATAAATGTCTTTTATTATTATTATTATTGTTAGAACATGCCTTGCACAAGTAGTATTTTTTATAGATTTGCTTGTAACTTTGGAATGCATTTCCCCTAAATGGACATCAACAATCCAAGTCCCAAGAAAATATTCATAAGCATCACTTAAAGCAAATTAAATTCCAAGTAAAGATTTCTATCAAGGTATAGCATGTAGTCAATTGTGAGAGTTGATCATTCTAGTTGGAGAGAAATATTACCAGTTACCGGATAAGATTCATTAGCTATTCAGTGGAAATTTGAAACTGTTTGGTACTATCTTTGAGATTTAGTGATTCAGTACTATAACATTTCTTTTAAAATGAACCAGAACAAATAAATAAATATCCATTTATTGTTTCTGCTTGATCATTTATTATGAAATTTGAAGTATTTATTCTTGCCTTTTTTAAATTCAGATGCCCAGCCCAATGAAAAAGGGAATGGGGCAAAAGAGGAGAAAGGAAAGAATGGGGCAGAAGAGGAGAAAGGAAAGAATGGGGCAGAAGAGGAGGAAGGGACGAATGGGGCGGAAGAGGAGGAAGGGAAACTAGCACCAACTGAAACTGAAGGTATGTGAGCATTAGAAGGTATTTATGATGAAAATAGGCAAGACCATTAGGGATAAAAACTATTCTTTGATTAAGAACCATTCTTTGAATAGCTTTAAAAAACTTTTCCAAGAAAAGTCACTGAAAAAATGGGAGTGTTGTAAATTGGGGCTAAGCAATTGTAGTCAGCCCAAACTATTCTGAGTTGGCAGAGATAATATTCTGTTGTGGAATAACGCTATCTCCATTTCCATTTCTGAAAAAAAATCCCGGTTTTCCAATGTTGAAACCTTTAAATGAAAGAATAACACACACACACACGCATGCACACACGCGCGCATGCACGCACACACACACACACACACACACACACACACAGAGAGAGAAGCTAGCCTGAAATAATGAACATTACCACACAGTGAATGTCTTTCACCGATGGAAATGAAAATCTTGTGGAAATTGAAAGATGTTCACCATAGGACAGAATACCTTTTGTTGACCAGATACATTACATCTGAAACCCAGCACATGTTCAGAAAGCGTTCTTAGCAACATTGAGGTACACACTGTGGCAAAATAATGGGTGAAAATTTCCTTGTGTTGAGTGAATAAGTTATATATTTTCCAATTTCAACAATAATCATCAATTAACATACAAAAACAGAGTAAAGAAAAAAAAAAACCTATCCTACAGATATATGCTAATCAGAATGGAACAACAGAGATGACAGATAGAGAAATTAATTTCTTTTGGCCTAGAGAGGGGATTTCACATGTCCAGTGCAAATATTTGAAACTGTTTGTGGATTTGAATGGTGGTAATGACAAGTGATGTATATTTTTTGCAAATCAGAATCTGCAAGTACTGGTGCTGTCCAAAAGCTGGTTCATGGCTCTGAGTCAGATGAATTGCCAACAATTGAGATGCCAGACACAAAACTGCTGCCATCAGAGGGGACTGAATATACCAGTTACACCACAGCCAAAGTAAAGACACTGATGGACAGTGTTACCAGCCTTATTTATCACAGAATAAGAATGTAAGAATCTATGTATTTTTTTTTTTCTCATTTGGCTTTTATCATCAATAGCTAATAAGACCTTTAACTATATGTATGGAAAACCATTTGTGACGCCACCGGTCAAAAGTATACATAAGTCGGTTTTGGGGGGTATGGAGTTATATACATCATCTTAAAGGGCATTTTGTGCCCTTTCCAATGATAACAGAATTATTGCTGTAGCTATAACGAGTGCTGAGTTATGCGCAATTAAAGTCATGAAACTGGGTCACTGAGCTGAATCAAAATTTTGAGAAATCGCCCTTTAAAGTTGGGACAACTAGTCACACTAAAAGTCCTTAGCAACCAGAGGCTCACTGTATTGAGTTATATATCAAATTAAAGATAATTTAAAGAGCTTCATATCTGTGAAAAAGTTTAAGGATTGGACAAAGAATAACAAAGTTGTTGAAGATTGAAATGACAGTGTGATCAAGAAAACTGAGAAATCCCACCCTGATTTAATTGTTGCCCATACATTTCCATACAAGCATGACCCATGCTGAATTAAACTTAACACTAAAGACTTATACCACTGCTTTCAGGTGGTGTAATCTAAATTTGTTTGAAATAATTTGATCGTTGAAAGATTGTTGAAGACATCAGTCTCTGATTACATAATTAATGTTTTCCCCATTGTCCATATTCACTGAGCTGATGGCTCAGCTGGTGAATGAACTTTATATCTTATTAAACTAGATGTAAATGTAAACAAGATACAGATGGTTTTCAGTAAAAAGAACTAGGATAGTAGATTGGAGAAAAAGAAATCTGATATGTTCTAAGGATATAAGGTGAAAACTGCCTTTTTCGCACAGATTTTGCCCTATCCGATCAAAGGTGGTTCACATAATTGACTTCAAAATGCACTTTAGAAGTCATTTTGAGTGAAATGACTTGGAGGAACAAAGTTAAGTGGTTCATTGACAATTTGAAACCAAAATCTGAAAATCGACAAAAATCGACCTCGCTGACATTTTTCACGATTATCTCGAATCGAACTCAGCGATTTATGTATGCGTTCGACCGGCGGCGTCACATTTATTATAACAAAAGTTCAGAATATAAATGCAGATCAGAGACAAATTGTAACTGATTTGTCACTAGACCAGCTCTGAGGTACAAGATTCAGTAAAGAAACTGTACAACTAAAAAGCATAAATGAGACGCAACACGATGAAATCAGGTGCTCGTCAAACTGAGCTGACCGGAGAAATCACTTGTTTTTCAACAGCAAATTAATTTTTAACTTATTATTTTTTTTCTCCACCAAACCCTCCTAAATCAATCTAAAATGCATTTCAGAGTTGAACTAACTGAAATAGAGCAAGTAAGGGTACAAAAATTGTAATTAAGTGGCATAACAAAGGTAAAGAAGGGTTTACCAAAGCGATCTGCCATTTTCTCACTAAATTCAGCTGCAGCAACTGGTCACCCCCATCATCTTTAATTGCTAATATCTCAACTTCTACTTAAGATAGACCAATACTTTTTTCATACACTGAAACAGAAATGAATAATCTTCACTCTGATACCAATAACTCCATATGCTCAAAATTTTAGGAGCGCCTGGATTTCATCGTGTCGCGTCTCAAGTATTATTCACACCTTAAACATCTCAGTAATCTGGAATGCAGACTAATTGGAGTGGTAGGCATAAATTAATACTAGTGTTAGTATATATATGTGTGTGTGTGTGTGCATATGCATTTCTGTGTGGCTAGTGCGAAGAAGTGATTTTATTTAAATCTCAAGACTATTTCTTTCTATTTGAAAATCTGTGGAGTCAGCAGATATAGCTCCACATGGTGAACTGCAAAGTAAATATTGTACCTAGTTGTTCTGAGGTCTAAGACTATATCCTTCTTGAAAAACCTATTAATTAGCAGCTTTTGCTTTTTAAGTACAATAAATATAATGCAGGGATCAGGATCAAATTCCTCTGAGCAATAAAGAATAAAGATTCATTTCAGTTCAGATCTGTGGTACATACCTCAAAAGTCTTAAAATAAAGAAAATGAATGAATTTGAGTAAAATCCTAATGATCTTAGTTGAGCATTGATTGTCCTGATCCGTTACAGAGATAAAATAATTGATCTGAATGTTGTCTGTTTTATGAAAGTTATTCATTGCTTTTGTATTCCAGGTGTCTATTTGAAGAAGACCAGCTTTTATTTGCAACATTGGTGTGTTTAAATATGAAAGTAGAAGCTGGAGAGGCCATTACCAGTGAAGAGATGTCTCTCTTCCTGCAAGGTAAAGTCCATACTGTCACATGGCTTTGTTCTCTTTTTTCTTTCTTAAGAACCATATCAATATTTTGCACTCATTGATTCCAGTTTTGCTCCGTCTCGTCAATGTTTTCTTCTAGTATGTCAATGTTTTAGTTCATTTAATAATTACAATTGAATGATATAATTGATTGCAAGTTGATAGACTCTTTGACTGAAACAGTAAAGCATGATATCCTGCTTATATTACAAACACAAATATGAATACTTTATTTTTCCATAAGGAAATACATCTTGACAAGTGTAGAATGAATTCAAACAAAATATTTGAAGAATACAATACAAGCATACATTAACACTTTTTCTATGCATGCAGACATGCACATGCACATATATACATAATACATACATATATAATACATACATACATACATACATACATACATACATACATACATACATACATACATACATACATACATACATACATACGTGTGCGTGCATGCGTGTGTGCGTGCATGCGTGCAGTCGTACGTACATACCATACCATACCATACCATACCATACCATAATATACCATACCATACGTACATATGTACGTACAGACAGACAGAGAGACAGACAGCCAGACAGACAGAAACACACTTTTGTACATACACTCTCACATACCTACATAAAAATAATACAGACATTAATTTATACACATACATGAGACTATACTTATGATATGAGCAAAAACAATGTGTGATTGGTTACATTCATTGTTTTAAATTCTGTAACATTCTGATTGATGATGTTACATAAAAATCATGCATATATGCAATTATCATGTAAGGTTAAATAATCAGTGTGGTAGGGTTCTAAACGTTGCTGCCAAACCTGTGTTTTGCTCTAATGGCTGGTGGAAAATGATAGCCATAGTTCTTGCTTTTTTTTGCCCTCACCAACTTTCATTGATCATATAACAACAACAACAACAACAGCAAAATGACTTTAATGTTGGGATAGCTCATGCTAGGCATAAATGTTTCACAATCATCAGTGCACATTTTTAACACTCTCTGCTAGGACAATAGTTGAATGTGGAATGCTTAGTATGTATTGTATAAGAATAAATGCTCTATAAGTGCTCTCTATAATTATTAGGCTATTGACTGTTTATTGTTTAGTAAAATATTTCAAACAGCCCCCTAAAATAGTCAGCAATCTGCTTGTTGTCACCAGATTTTCTGTATAACACCAAAGATATGTAACTAAGTCACTATCATAATTATTCATGCTTGACTGGTTGTTCTTCATTTATTAATATTTTTTAACACCTGTGCTTTCTTCATATTCAGGCAATCCGGGTCTGGGTATGCAGCTGACACTCTCTGACTTTGATTGCAAGGCAGATCCACCAACATGGCTTTCTAGAGAAAAATGGGAAGATATTCTTGCCTTATCTGTGCTGCCTGGTCCACTAGATAGTCTCTGTGTAGACTTTGCCACAAATTCTGACCAGTGGAGAGAATGGTATGAGAACCCATACCCAGAAAAATTGCAGTTACCATTGAGAGCAGGAAATAGACTAGATGCTGAGGATGAGCAGCAGGAGAAGGTTGACGAAGGAAATGAAAAAGATCAAAGGAAAGGTATGCATTCGAGACAAATGTGCTCACTACCATTTGAGTATTTTGCCTCAGTAGGGTAGTGTTTGGGAAGCTGAAGTCACAACTTTTTGTTCCTGTCTTCTCTCATACTGATTTTGAAAGGAAAACTTCGTGTGTAAAGATATCATTAATTATATGCAACACAGAAATAGCTTAGTTACTGAGAACCATGAAAACTGACCCATCTAAAAAAAATCTTTACAAATCTTACAAATCTTTTTTCTGAAAATCAGAAGTGGCCCTTATATCTACAAACTGTTACTGAAATCTGGATTAATTGATTCTCTTGAAACTGTAATCTACGTAGGATGTGTACAATATGCATCAGCTAATAATGCTGTCCTTCTGTTTTAAACAATAGTTGACAATTTGATAGTATAATTCAAAGGGATTTAAAAAATCATAAATGTTTGGTGAAACTGTACTTGTCATTCATATTAGGAACCATCAATAGTATATTGAATTATATACATTAAGGATATTTCTGATTAAAGATCACAAAAACACCACTTTCTGGCTGTTATTACTGTACAAACTGGAATTAGATTATTTGTTCAAACCCTTAATTTATCACATATGCAGATCAGAAATGTTTGGGTGAAAAGATTCCTCAAAGAACGCCTGACAAGAAAGTGTACAGATTATAGAACAGAACACTACTTTGTAATTATACGGAGAAAAAGTATTATAAAAGTTGAGGACATTAAGATGCATGGACTGAGCTAGACACTTCACATACATGTAGTTTTTATATTGACTATGGAGGTGCAGTTGTAAGTCTCTAGCAATCTGATTTACTTGTCCATGTTAAAACAATGAAAAACACGAAACAGTTAAATGTGGCAGGCAGTGTTATTCTTCTAAGTTTTTGTGCGTGCATAATCACTTTTTTTGTTTTGTTAGTGATATTGCTGTTGTTGATATTAATCATGCAGTTCAGATTTATTCATTACTCAAATTTAAACTAATCTTCAACCTTTAGAATTTATAGACCATATTTGAGGCAGTACAATTTGGTTTCATGGCGAATTTTAGTTAGATAATTTGGTCATTGCAGAAGTACATTGATTTACTGAGGATTTTAAGGGACTTTTCAAGTTTTAGGTGATGAAATATTTTGTTCATTTTCAACAAAGTAAATAATGCCCACTTTACCAAATAATTGACAAATGCTGCTGCTTACCTGTTACATACTGGAAAATTTTACTTTTGAAAGAAAACTGTTATGAAGTTTAATGTTGTGATCTGGAAATGGGTTGTCAGAATTTCTGTACTCTCTCACTGCTTTTTTTTTTTTTTTTGTTCTATTCCCAGGAGATCGTGGGAATACAAGTCCAAAGATGATAGATTTGGGACATCTTAATGACTTCCATCAGTTATTAATTCTCCGCATGCTCCGACCAGACCGCCTGCCTACGGCTTTGCTTACTTATTCCCAGCATCATCTTGCTCTCAATGACCCTCAAGAAGAAGTGTTTAATGTCCATGAGGTTTTGGCAGATGCCAGAAAACATTTAGGCGTTCTTGTGTTACTCCCACCAGCCCCAAGTGATCCCAGTGGGCATCCTGCATCTCAACTAAAACTGACCAAGTCGCCAGTGGATGAACTTGAAGAATTAGCAAAGGTATCATTTTATTTTACGTGAACTTCAAAAACAGTGATCTGTCTGTTGCCAAAATATCCTACTTGTTCCTTGTGTGGTTTACAGGCATGGATACTTATATTTGTTTTCAATGCGAAGTTAACATTTTCTGAGGAAATGGTGTTTTAAAAATATGTCTGTAATTATAGAATTAAAAAAAAAATATTACTGAATCAATCATAAAGTATCTGAATCTTTAGTACATACACTATTTTTAAATCCTCAGCTATGTGCATATGCACTTTTTTAATAATCACTGTTTTTACCTGACTGATTAAGAATTCAAGCTTGATAAATGATTAGAATGCTCCATTTTTTAAAATTACTTTTATGCTGACACTTATCCATTATACTTTTCAAGCACCTTTTGATTATTTTTAATTGAGATACAACTCTTCATCCACTTATTTATTATGACATGATTTTTATCTCCTGTTTGGTCTCAGAATTGACTGACAATTGTCGATTTCATGTGTGAAATAGTAGCTTTCTGAATATTTCACAGGATAATGATACAGATGTATTAAAATTTAAGACAGACTGTCTGCCAGTAGCTAATTTAATATTCTAGAAGAAACAACAACTATCTGTAGAACTTGATATGTTAAAAATTGAAAAAACTGATGGTCCGGCTAAACTTAGCCTTCTAATTATTCATTGAGACAACAAATGAAAAATATAAGATGTAAAAATAGGTATTCTTACTTTATATATTGCCCATAATTTTATATTTTTGGTTGTTTGACATTTTTATCCTTTTACTTGTTTGTTAGAGGCAAAATCTGCATCATATTCTTCTAAAATAAAACAAAGACAACAGAAAATTACATTAAGTTTCTAGGCTGACTATCATAACAACTGAGCATTAAAGATGTTTCAAAATCAGTGTTGTTGTATCACCTTTCTGTGCCCTCCCAAACATTATTGAAAACCATATCTGTTTTAAGAGCCTCCTCAATGCCTTGGTTGTTTGGTGAAGCAAAAGGTCAAGGTTGTGGGCATACTTTTACTATTTATTTGCATAGAAAAAGTGTTTCTCATTAGATATAGCCTAATGTTCTCGCAGTTTGTGCTGAATGTCCATGAACATTTCTATACTAATTCAAATTTGTCCGTAGTTATTCAAAATGTTGAGAAGAGAAATATGGCATAACTATAGGTGTATCATAAAACTGTGAGAACTATAGTACAAGCCCAGCCCACTGATTTAGGAAAACTTTCACTGTGAATCAGTTCATGTAACAAATAACTGATTTCATTGTTTTTGAATATCCATCACACATCATTTTAGTGAGAGGGTTGATTAAGAGATTAGGATTATTAGCTGATGTTTAATATGCCTTTAAGTAGAACTGGGTGTACATTTTACATATCAACACAATGTCTGAATATTTACAAGCATGTAACTTCTTTAAAGACAATATTTTTGTTAAATTTACTCTTAGTATTAGTGTGAAAGATTTTGCATCTTTGTTTTATTCCAGGCAGTTAACATTCCTGTGGAAAGAGCGGTAATGAGTGAGGGTTTAACCCCATCCTTGGAGGAAGTATTGGATGCAGCAGAGAAAAGTGAAGGATGGGCAATCATTGAATCTGTACATCTGTCATCCCCAACTGCCATCGACAAACTCATTCACCATTTACAAAGAATTCATAAGAGCAGAGGTTAGCACAGTATTATTTAGTCTTGAACTTTTTAGAAAAAGATTTTTAAAATTGAATGTTTTATTGAAATGCAAAGGTTTACTGCAAAAAGCTTTAAAAAGAAAATGGAAACTAACTTCTGCATGAACAAGAAATGTCAGGGGGAAATACTTAATACATTTTTTTAAATCAAGGGCAGCCATCCATGACCAGTTTGATTAGTTTCTTTTATTACTAACTGGAGATGAGGTGACTATCAAATTTCCAAACGTAAAACAGCAAAAACAAACAAAAAAATGTTACCTACCTACCTGTCTGTCTGTCTGTCTGTCTGTCTGTCTGTCTGTCTGCCTGCCTGCCTTCCTGTCTACCTATCAACCTACCTATCTACCCACCCACCTACATACCTACTTACCTACCTACCTACCTACCTACCTATCTACCTTCCTACCTACCTACCTGTCTACTACCTACCTACCTACCTACCTACCTACCTACCTACCTACCTACCTACCTACCTACCTACCTACCTACCTACC
>JBCAUA010297912.1:0-19535 GCA_038406235.1 Peronia verruculata | reverse complement strand
AGGAAATGTTGTCATCTTTTAACATGAACTGACGTTCTAAGCATTCACTGTTACCAAATGGTATTAAAAGAATTTTTAAGAAACATAAGATATTAGGTATTAGTAACTCAGAGTGGCCACCTTGGCCGTTCATAATATAAGGTTCTTTCAAAAATAAAGCCAAAAGTCAAAGTTTAGCGAATGTTTCTCCACAGCAAATATGAATTACAACAATGCAAGTGTCATCCAAGTTATGGGTAAGGCAAAATGGGTGGTGATAACTTATCCATATTATATTTAATAGCAGTCTCACACCAAGATCTACGTGAATGTAAATATGATAGCCTATTTATCCAGAAGGAATTACATCTTGATCAATATACTATGCAGAAAAGTGCAAACGTATTTCATATAATTATCTTTGTCACGAAGGAATAATATAGCAAATATATATATACATCTGAAGTTTAAAAAAATAAAAATAACCTGAGAATAAAATACTAGCACAATAATCATGGGAAATAAATTCCTACATTTGCTCAAACATAAAAAAAAAATATATATATATATATAACCACACAGCAGCACCAGTCATTCCACAGAGAATCTTTACAAACAATTTTGCTGTCTTAATCAGCAATATGAAAATAAAAGATTTCAACTTTGTACTTTGAATGAATTAAAATTAAAACTGCTATGAATGTCATCCTCCACAATAAAAATATATGAATCTTATGTGAAAAATCACCATTGTATTCCCTGCCACAATTTACTAATCCTGCATACATATATTTATTAATTACATTTTCAATCCTAATTTTTTATAACAAAGATAAATACCAGAATTTTTTTTATAGACATTCATATAAACATGTGAACAAATTATGTTTGTCAAAAAAAGACAAATTATAACATAAATCCATAAAATAGTTATTGGTGTGATGTTAACCTTAAACTCAATCAAAATATACTGGTAAAACCACCTGAATCTTGTGGATCATCTGATGCATCTTGTTGGCATTGAAAGATCTTTCCATATTCTGAGAACTGATAAAAATAACTAACAGAAGAATGAAAGTAAAAAAAAAAAAAGGGGGGGGGGGGGGGGACTCCCTTCCCCCCCTCTTTATCCACATATAAAACCCCTCACCCACATCTTTGTATATATATATAGGACACCTCATGCTTCCATGGGACATAATTTTAATGGACAAAATATGGTCAATATTACTTATTTCAAAATATATATGAATCATAGCGGAAAAGATTAAGTAATTGCCTTAAAATCTTAAAAAAATTTTGTTTTGTCCTGGTTCAGTGATCTACTATGGTGAGAATCAGAAAAAGAAGAAACTGTGAAGTTTTCAATAGTAGAGAGTTTAGTGACATTATAATTTTTTCTACAAAACAAGGTAATCTCAATCAATTTAAATCTATATCAACATTATCATAACAAGTTGAAATGTTGTACAAAAAACTGATCAAAGTATGTTTATAATGTGCAAATGGAAGTGAAGTAGGTAAAAAATTAAGCATTCAAACAAACAAAATCAAGGTGGACTTGTGATTTTTTTTTTTTTTTTTCATTAAAAACTTACACCTTTTTATATAAAAATAACAGAGGATAGGACTGCTGGTTATTCAAATCACTAAACACATGTTTCAAAGATGCAGTCAAGAGGAAATCTTTTTAGACTTATCACTTCATTAACAAGATATTTAGTTATTATTTTATACTGCACATGTAAGACATCAAACTAACAGAAGCATCAACAACACAGTTTAAACATTGCCAGGAACTGGCGTGCCAATAAGACAACTGTTTTAACTACATCAGTGTATGTTTAGCTCCAAAAAATTGGTCAACATGGTTTAACAAACTCAATATCAATAAAAACAAGAATAAAGAAGTGATGATTTCTAGGAATATAATAGGAGTGAGCAAGTCAAGACACCATGGTGCTAAATGACACAATGTCAACAGTAAAAGTAAATAAATACTGCTCCTCTTGCAGTAGAAATTACAGTGACAAACCAACACACCACATTGAACAATATTTTTCATGGTCATGGAATGAGAGACGAAGTAATCCTGGATGGGATAATGCTAGCTGTCCCTATATAGTGACAGAATCTCTGTTGACAACTTGCATTTTATATATGAGACGCGACACAATGCAATCAGGTGCTCGTCAAACTGAGACGACGTGAATGAATTTTTATTGTTATTTTTTTCTCTTCACAGAACCCTTCTATATCAATTTAATAATGCATTTCCGAGTTAAATTTGCTGAAATAGATTGAGTAAAAGCTCAAAAATTGTAATTTAGTGGCATGGCTCAGTAAGGATAAAGAAGGATTAACAAAAGTGATCATCCATTTTCTCACTAAATTCTGCTGCAGCAACAGGTCACCCTCATTAGCCAATATCTCGACTTCTATTTATGATAGAACAAAACTTTGTTCACACACAGAAAGGGCAATGAATGATCTTCTCAGTGATATCAATAAGTCCAAATGCTAAAAATTTTGCGAGAGCCTGATTTCATCGTGTTGCCTCTCATATGCCTTTAGAACTGAAAGCTGCTGCAGAGGATTTTAAAAACAGTGCTAACTCCTATTGCGTACAGATTAAAGAAAAAAATTAACTGAAATACCAGGTGCTTTCTTCCTAATTAAAGGGAAATCATGCCAATTCTGACAACTATACATAATTCAACAGTTGAAATTTTTTTCTGAATGACCAGATATGTTCTAAATTGTATAGCAAAGTATAACAGATAATGAGGAATGCATCGTTGAGTCAACAAATGTAGAGGTTTACTGTATAAAAATTCAAAGCATGTAACCAGGTAAAGGATTACTTGCCCATTACAGTATTTCACTGAGATAAATATCTACCCGTAGCTTTAAAAAAGCAACACCAAAATTCTGTTTATAAAAGACTGCTTACACAGTACATAATATCATGATGGTCACAATTAAAAACACATGAACAAACAATTCCAAGAAAAACAAAGTCTACCAGAAGAGGTAGATATTTTCATGTCTGAAATATCATTACTGCCTGATGATAACTGGGGCAATTTACTGAGACTGAGATTTAGCTTTACTTTTCTGGCATCGGACTTGGTGTATGTCCCCAGTTGTAGTAGGTGTATGCTGGAGCAAAGTTCAGGTCCCCTCTTGTGTGTTCATTGTCATCATCCTCATGGATGTCCACTTTCCCTGTGACACATTCACTGTAGGCTGGTGGGGCTGGAGAGGGAGTTATAATAAAAATATCAGATAATTCATTCTGCAAAAATGTCTTGAACTATAACCCATAACTGTTACTTGGTAACTACCTGAACACACAAAGCATATAAGAAATAAATAAATGAAAATTGATGAATTGTTAAGTCTGCTTTGCTCTCTGTCTGGGCAACCATTATTTTTCAGTTCATCAAGACCACACTTTCAGCAAGTTGGATGAATTTCGGCATTCACACCCTGCCTGTCATGTTGATTTAGTTTCCAAGACACAGGGTCATATTTAAATCTGTCTGTGAGTATTCTGTGGAATTTTATCTCCTTGCTGGTATGGCTGATGTAAAGATGAAAGTTAAGAATACCATACATCAAAGTCTCACCTGTATTTTCTACAGGACTTGTTAATTAATCAAGAAAAACTTCTGAATGATAGTCTAATTACTTTGCTGTATTTACAAATACATCTATAAAAGATCCTCACAGGTGGTCAGTAAAGCATATGCCATGGGAGTAAAGAAAAGTCTGGGTTGAATCTTCCCAGATAAATTGCATTTATAAAATAATGCACTATATGGAAATGTTACTGATCATTTCATAATCCAGCTTCTTGATACTCCAATGACCAAATCAATTTTTTTCGAGATTTTGGAAAACAATTTGCAATTTGATGTTCAGGCCTGAGCTCATATTTTTCCATGCAGGCTTTCATCCTAAGAAAGTAAAGTTATCTCAGTTTTAAATGCCTGCTTTGTTTTTTGGTGAGAAGAATTTTTGTGGATAGAATTATGGATATTTGGAGTTTTGCCAGCTCTTCATCTGATTTTTAGCTGCCAAGGCTTCTTGAACAAGTACAACGTACACACAGGATCTGGAAAATATATTTGCCATACTCCAAGAAAGTAAGAAGTCAGGCCTTCCTACCCAAGAAGAAAGAGACTGCTCAATCATTGAAAAAAGTGAGGATTCTAGTCTCAGAATCCTCTTCATTTCCCAACCAACAGATCATAGGACAGCTCGTGCTGGTTTTTAAAAATCTTTTCTAATCATATCCAATATAAAAACTGAACATGCCTTGTTGCTGACCTCCTCAGGTTTCATTAATCTTACATGGCATGACAAACAAGGCTGTTGTTATTCGGACACAGGTCCGCTTAATGTTGCTTTGCTAATCAGACTCAATCTGGTTAGCTTAAGCGCAGTGAGAGAAAACAGACCAAATGTCAACATAAATATAGGAATTAAAGTCCACAATTTTCATTTAATCTATAATGGGAGGATGCATCATTGATAGATCTAGATCCTAACACAATGTTTTGCAGTCCGAATGAGCTGTTATGTTGAACTACTTAGCCTCCTTGTGAACTGGTTAGATTCGAAACCACTGTAAGTATGGTAACTCGGATGGTCATGTTTTAGGAATTGGCTATTGTGTTATTGTTGAAAGTTTGCTTGAATTACACAGAGAAGACACTCGAAGAATTCGAAACTTAAATTTCATTGGAAAACTGACTCTTTGTGCAACATCTTTTTAAAGCGAAACATGGGAAGTCATGCATGCCAAATCACAAAAAAAAAAAAAAAACAGGCTCTGAAAACTGGTCCCTTGAGGACCCAAACTAACCTTAAGCACTAGTCCCAACAAAACAAGCATTTTCTCCTTTGTAAAATTCTTTAAATTTTGCTTCAAATTCAGACTATGACGAAAATGGGGCACCCAAATCCATGAGAGATAGCTGACCGAGACTGGGTGCTTACCACAGGGGCATTTCTAAAAATTCCAGGTTCGTATCACAAAGAAAAAGGTATTCGGATCCAGGTCCGGATAGCTACTGCAGACAAACCACCCAAGGCATCAAGATCTGAGCAAATGGACTCATAAATTGTCGGGCTAAGAGGAAACCAATCACTCAAGCTGAAGTTAGCAGCAAAAGGGTCATCATCTGTTATGCATTGTAAGATCCATTTAGGTTCTCTGATTCTACATAAATTTTTAACATGCCAATAAATACTCAAAGCCACTTTTGAGAAAACTTTGTGTGTTCTACATTATCCTTTCATTTGAAAACTATCCAAGTGATTTCTCTAAACCTGGACTGATTTCGCTAAAGCCTGATTAATTTCTCCAGTGCCTGACTGATTTCTCCAGTGCCCAACTGATTTCTCCTGAGCCTAACTGATTTCTCCTGTACCCCACTGATTTCTCCAAAGCTTGACCGATTTCTCCAGCACCCAAATAATTTGTCTAGACCAGTGCACATTTGACAGTACTTACGCATATTGGGCATATCAGGTGGGTACAGGGCACCAGCGGGTGGAGCTGAAGGAGTAGACCATCCTCCATATCCACCATCTGGTGGTGGCAGAGGGGGATGTTGCTGCACCACAGACATCAGTGGTATGGTGCCTATGACAACCTCCAGAGGCACTTCAAGATCTAGCCCTGGTCCAGTCGGATCCACATTCAACTGCAAATAGAATCAAGCAAACAGAGGCAACAAATTAGGGACTTGGGGTGTATAAGTGGGTTCTGTGCTCCCACCTGCAGGCAGTGAAAGCCCACGTCTGGTGGGATGTTGCCCATGGAGGGCATTCTCAACATTCCAGGGGTGACATCTCTTCTCTCTCTCCTTGCTTCTGTCTTTTGTCCTAGTCTCTTTCTTCTCTTCCCTCCACAAGGCCCAGGGTATATAAGTAGGTCTGGCATAAGTGGAATGTCTCCCATGGAATGCCATCCTTGACATTTCTGGGGTGACATCTCTTCTCTCTCTACTAATGTCTTCTGTCCTGCTCTCTTTCCTCTCTTCTTCTTAACGTGTAAGCGTACCTTATTGTGTTTGGCACAATATGGCCGTGACAGTGCATATGCCTTAAACTCCAACACAAACCAACAAAACAAAAATACAAATCCCCAAACCAACAAAACAAATATGCAAATCCATCAGAATATGCAAACTCAATCTATATGCAATAACCACACTGCAAGCAAACACAACACAGATAACCACAGAAATATGATAACTGACCTTTTCTGACAAAACAGCGAATATATATATAGAAAACCAACTGCACCAAGACATCAATCTCCAGCTCAGTTCTTTGTTGCTCTGACTCCACTTTTGGGCTATTTCGATATATATATATATATGTCTTATGAAAGAGGGCTAGTAAATCTACCATATAATGTAATTATTTCTCCGATCACTTGCTGAAAAAGGTAGATTTTGAAAATCATTTTGTCCTATCTCCTCTATGCAAAAACAGTTGCTAGATACAAGCAAATTTTCTCAAAATGCAAAAAATGGAGAAAGAGCAATAGAGAACAGAATTCACAATATCTGGACATGAAAAATTTGATACCCAAATCATTTCATCCTGTTGTAAAACCTACGAATGATCTTACCTGCAGTACGTATCTGATGTCAATGATGTTGCATCCCACCAGGAAGGATGGTGGGACTGGGGGGATCACCAACTGTTCACCATTCCACACATCTTCACGGTGACCTTCAATTCCCGGCCGTGTCACACGGGCAACTTCCTTTGTCACTTTCCTAGTCTTACTGGTGGCATGGTAGGATGTGATCTATAAAAATGAAATTGATATGAAACTTAACGTGAATTTAACTTGGGCTATATAATTTTTCTGATTTTCTTTCAGTTTTCCAGTGATCTACAGTGTACATTAATAGTGCATTTGATCTCAGTCACAACCTCAGTCTGATGTTAAGTTGTATGTCACAAGAACAGTGAAGGGATTTTAATCTCGACTGAAATGAAACTGCGTTATAGTCAACTGGTGATCCTGCCCATTTTGTGAAATTTTCTTAGCACAGGAGGAGGAAATATCCGTAGCAATGAAGGTGTTAAGCCAAGTGAAAATAGCAGCTGCTCTTTTCAAGTTTCTATGGTTGTCTTGTCAGATATTAACAGGCCAGTAATATTATACAGATTTTTTCCTTTTTGTTATTGCATCTTACAAAAACCATCACATCATGGAATCCATTTGTTCACATTTTCTTTATGTTTCTGTCATTTCAAAAGTTATTATGCTGCACCATAACTTTCTTTTCTTCAATTCATAACACACTTCAAGGACATTAATCAGAATAGTTGATGAACATTTCGCAATATTTTAAAAATAATTATCCATGTCTGCAAAACATAACAAACGAAATTAAATACCTGAAATAATTATCCTCAGAGATAAAACATATCCTGAACCACTGTGTTGATGCCTATTTTTTAACCTTATTTGTAATGACATCAGATTCTAAAGGCATACCATCTTCAAGTCAACATAGGATTTGGCCATCTTTCGACTGGAACCATTACTGATCTCAGCATTCAGAACAATTGCTTCCCCTGGCACATAACCCCTTCTGTCTATGTGGAAAGAGGCTTCGATTGGGCCTGACTTGCAGCACAGACAGCAGAAATGTTTTGTATTGGTGCCCTGCAGTCGTTGCTATGGAAGAAACACAAAATTATAAAGTGGTTTATAATTTAGATTCCTTTTTTTACAATCTGGTCCAGTTCTTCCACAAGAGACTAGCCACTTGCTATATTCATATTTAAATGCTAACTCAGTAATTTCACATAAATACTGTCTTTTTCCATTATAAGCTACTTATTAGAAACTACATATAAAGACAAGAGGAAGCAAAACAATTAGGTAAGTGTTTAACATGTTAGAACATCTCTCACAAACATGAGAATAGCATGGAATTGAACTTTTTAAGACAATCATGTCTCTGAGAACACAAAACGATGGGAAAAAAAGATGTGGTTATTTCCCATGATATCAGATTTTTCTATTTCATACGACTGATTAAAAAAAAAAAACAAATAAAAACCCACTCAAACCCATCATAAGAAAGAAATCATGAAGCTCAAAATGACCATCTACTGCCACTGACAAGTCTAATAAGGACACTACACTATCATCTAACACAAAAAACAAATGTAATCATCAGTTCAGAATAGATAGGAAATAGGATATCAGAATAGAGAGGAAATAGGATATACTGTCACTAAAATGTAGTATATGGTCACTTCCTTGAATAGAGAACTGAAGGTTTCTTTCTATTAACCAAAATAGTCTAAAATTAAGACCAAAATTAAGATACCAAGAAGAGTTTATTTTTATTTTATCCAGTGTTAAAATATGTTTAGCTATTTTGATATTCATGCAGAAAATGACAGCCTCAGGCATTCTTCAGACAGATGCCTAGCTCTAAGAATAAGGTGTAAACAATACCACAGAATAACCATGAAAAAAAAAACCCAATTAATATTTCTTACTTACTCCATATTCTGGTTGGGAGTTCAAATCCAATACACTGACGACAGTGAAAGGCTTTTTGCACTTATGATCAAATTTCCATGGTTTGTCAATCCTACTTTTCACTACATATCTCACATGACCAATTTTGCTTTCATATGAGGAGGGAAGTTTCTGAGGCAGCTGAAACTGGAATGGAAAAGTGTGTCGTCCTGCAGCCAGTTCTGTTTTATCACTTCCTTGCTTTGACCCTGCATGTCAACAGTATCATAAATTTTTATGCAAGAGCTTTATTTTTAAATTTCTAAAATCAGATAAACATAAATTTAGGTCATTTGGTTCACTGAGTTTTTCAAACAATACCCAATATCATTGAACAGTCTTAGATCTCTAATTAAAGTCTAAATGGATGCCGTCCTTCTTGGAAAGGTTTCAGGAAAGAATTAAATTTGAAAATTCTAGTGTTCGATAGATTATAGAGATAACTGAGAAAACCTTGATCTAATGTCAAGATTTCTACCTTAGCTGTCTGATCATGCATCGTAAAAATTATTCTTTAGTATGCATATATTCATCTGCATGTGCTCCATGCAACAGACCGTAGTATAACTAAAATCTAATGGTTTATATATATGCTCTAATCAGAAATTTAGACCACATATTTATCCCAAGTTGCAAAATGTTAGCTCCATATTGCTAATTTCCAGTACAGTCATGACTGACTTTCTTCACAAAACATGAATTAGCAAAAAAAAAAAAACATTCTTATTCGACTGGAGCAGGGAATATTTCGTAGGCAGTTACTCTACAAGATCCTAGAGAATTTAAATAGCAAAACAAAGTTCATCTTAATTGATTTTCTAATCACATCACTCCACCAGAAACATTTGGCTAATATGAAAAAATATGAAGGAAGTGATTAACAGTAGATCACATGGCAAGAAATTCAGCAGATTATTGAGTTAACAAATTTCTGGAAACAAGACAAACGCACAATTCACATTGGCATTGTGTTATCTCCTAGAATCCAGTCACACATATTTTCAGCTGCCTCAGTGAAACTGGGCTCCTTGCTCTCCTTCCATACATTCAGCATTTCAAAACAGAATCCAAAAGCTACCAAACAAAGGATGGTAATATTACTAATCAATAAGCTCTCTAAAACAGAGGCTTCACTTGGTTGCCTGCTTACAAAAAATATACTTTTCTTTGCTTTATCCATATCCATATTAATAAATGTTCCCCATCTGTCAACAAAATTAAATGAAAAGTCAAGCAAAATTTGTCAATCAAAAGTGAACAAAGTTTTCAATAAAATACTTAAACTTGAATTGTAATACACCATATCGGCTTGCGAAATTGGTCCTAAGCCATAGTGTAAATAAAATGTTCTTATAGTGGCAGGGGTTAGACAATTGCCTGTCCATGAATATGTCCTGGGTTTCAATTCTACCACGAAATGGGAAAGATTTACAATCTGCTTGCTTCTTTTCAGTGACTCACTGGTCCCTTCAAGACTGTGAATTTCTTGGATAGGGAACTCAGAAATGAAAACAACACCTTCTCTGATAAGGGCAAAGATATTTAGGAGATGCGATGTGTATATTACATTGCTCAATGAAGCTTTGATAGTTCAAAATTGGATAAAACGCCATTATTAAAAGATTTCTTCTGACTAAACTGAGCACAATTAAAACCACACTAATTCTGCCCTCTCAGAACTGAAAGGCTGCATACAAAATAAAATAAACTTACATATGCCAAAGAGCAACACATCTTGATTGAAGTAACTTTCAGAGGCAGAGTAATGGCGAGTGACCGTTGTTGTGGTTTTGCCAGTGCTAGTTGTATGTTGTTCTGTCCAGTGAACTTTTGCTTTGCCCTCAAATGTCAATTGTATACCTGTGAAACAAAACCAGTTTTCAATCATTTCACATAGAATATTGGAATTGTAAACCCCTGCAGAGCTGAGAGTGCCCGAACTTTGCATGATTTCACACTAAAATTTACTCTGTGGGCCAAATTTCACGGATCCCTTGTAAGCTGCATTTCTTAACATGCTTATTTTATTATTATATTTGTTTAACTTTATTTTTTTTTAAATTATTTCTTGATATACTTAATATGTTTTTTTTTTTTCAGAATTTAATTAATTCTATAAGCATGCTTAAGTAATAGGTGAGTCATGAATTCTGGCCTATCCTGTATATATTCCTGTTGTTCCCTTCTTCTTACTAGCGCTTACTTTTTGCAATTTACTGATAGGGACTGTGAATAGATCTGCAGAAAATGATTTCATTTGTTTCTTCTTTTGTCTCTGCTGATGGCTATAACTATTTTTAATGTATGTAAAACACACAGTAAAATGTTTATGTACTTCATACACATTACTATGACTGGGCAGGTATCAACTCTTGATTGAAAAATGAAAGAGAGACTCCAAAACAGATGTGAATATAAAACTAAAGACTTGAATGTGCCCTTGTCCTTCAGTTAGCAACTGACATAGACCACTATACATAACGAGATAACCCCCATCAGGAGATTTGAAGATGTATATAGAATGTAACTGTACATAAGGTACATTTATACTTGTGGAAAGTTCTTTCACATATCAGTAATAAAAAAATATGTCTTTAAATTTTTCAGTAGTATAAGGACATTCACACAAATTGTGCGCTTTGCTCATTGCAGATAAGCAACATAAAATTTTTGAAAAAGAGAATAAATTCAGAGTTTATCATCCTGTATCCAAATATTTGTGCTGTCATAGTGATCACAACAATAATCAAATCTGGTTATAATCTTTTTTTTTTTCTTTTTCAGTGTCATATGGCATTGTTTGTTAATTAATGCAATTTTAAACGTCTGAATTCAACACTGATTAACAAATGAACTGGCTGAAAACAAATACATATACAACTCCTACAAATTAAACATCACACACCTCTCATTTTCATGGGCTCTTTCAATTCAACAATAACCTGGCCTTGCAGGTTTGCACCAGCATAAAAGATGTTGTTTTCCAGGATAATTTCAAAATTGTCTAGCTTTCCCATTGTAAGTCAGTATGGTCAATCTGAAACAGAAAGATGATGTTTTTAATGAAGTGCATCTAAGATAAAACAAAATTTGAAAGCTTCAATTCACTTTTGCAGGCCATATCTTGAGCACATTATTACTACGAGGATGCTGGAAGGAAGATAAGCCAAAGAAGACAGAGGGAAAAAAAACGGCAGCATAATAATAGCTGTACTAAGAGCGGTGAAAGATCAAGACACTAATATTACAACTTGTAAAGAGGCAATATTATTAAAGTATGCAAGTTTATCAAATCATCCATTTGCACAGTGTAGAGAATGTTTTAGCTGGTATGGAGACTGACCAATGGACAAGGAATATGATATAGGCAAACTAAGTAGGCACATGACAAAATCTACGCTGCAAAATTAAACAAGGAAGGTTGATAAACTTCACAAAATACTAACAAAAGAAATGAGTGATAAAAATATTGTCTCAACTTACACAACATGTAAAACAGCAAAACTCCTAGGAGACAATTTTTCTAAATATTATTTTACCGCAACAGAAATCACCAAATCTTTTCCTTTTATTTTTTCTTTTAATATTCTTCGAATATTCCTCATCATATCATAAAGAAGCATATTCATCATCATTGCCTGAAAGAAAAAGAAAACTTGTCTGTGTCTTATGTGTTACCCTGCAAAAACTTCACGTCTCAAAATTCATGCACTTTCAACTTTAAGTTAGACTAATGATGCAGAAACGTGAAAAAAGAAAAAAAAAATCCAATATCCTAGTCACTTCCTTCTCTAGTGAGCTTTTGCCACTACCGGTATCTTGCTCTTCATACAATCAAGAATGGAGAAAATCTTATCAGTCATGCACACAAATATAAACACAAAGGCCACAACACAGTGCATGTATATCTCCACAGTGCTGTAAGTGACAAGGCATTGCAATTAATTACTGTCTGAAGATGACAAATTATCTCACAAGTGACCTCATCATAGTGAATCATACACTAGTAATCTAGTCCAGGTATCCAAACCTGAATACCCCTGCCAGTCTAGATGGAAAAGAACATATTGCTACAGACCATTTATTCAACATTGTAATTGCTTTATTTTATCAAAAATCTAAGGTAATCAAATACTAAAGAGTTAAAATAAAATTAGAGGTATAATCTGATCAGTGTCTCATACTTGTCTCCCAGGATTGACAGAGTAATTCTGCTCAAACAGCTCATGGAAAAGATTAAAACCCAGATTGTAGTGAACACTCACTACAAGTCACTGTTTGTACAGCCTAGACAAATACACTGCTATATGAGCTCTTTCCTGAGGCAATCAATAATTCAATAAACAGCTGATCAATGTAGCCGATACCCTGCCAGAGAAGAATGAGTGAATAGGTTCTAGCTCAAACTTAAAGCCTGTTCAAAGATGAGACAACATAATTCTATCTGAGATCAGCAAAGAAATAATGAAAAAGGGACCCTATTGATAGCATTGATTTTTCTTGGTGGAATAACACTGCATAGATGAGGCTCAACATTCCTAAAACAAAATGAGATGTGACACAATGAAATTAGGCTCTTGCCAATATTTGAGCATGTGGAGTTGTAGGTATCACTGTAAAGATTATTCACTTCCCTTTATGCATATGAAAAAATGATTGTTCTACCTTTGCTAGAAGTTGAGATGTTGGCAATTAGGTATTTTTTTCAAAATCACATGACCTAGGAAACATCGCTCACATGTGGCTTTGTTTATATGATGTGACAAGTTTGAGAGCTCATCATTTGTCCAGATTTGTCTGCCATGCGCAGAGCAAGTAAGCAAAGCCATATGTGAGCGATGTTCACTAGGTCATGTGATTTTGAAAAAAATACCTAATTAACGACAATGGGGGTGACCTATTGTTGCAGCTGAAATTATAATTTATTGAGAAAATGGCTGATCACTTTTGTAAATCCTCATCAATTCTTGTTTGGCCATGCCACTAAGTAACAATTTTGGGGTTTCTACTTGATTTATTTCAGAAAACTGAACTCTAAAATGAATTTCTAGATTGATAATAGTGGGGTTTGGTGAAGAAAAAAAATTGCCTTAAAAATTCTTTCACTTTTGAACATGTGATTTCTCCGGTTGGCTCAGTTTGATGAGCGCCTGATTTCATCATGCCATGTCTCAAATGCAGGCTCATATTTATAAGTCCACCCAGACTGTCTCTTCAATTTGAGATCACAGGGTGAAGAAACATGTAAGATAACCTCCATTTTGACCTGTTAGTAATTTTTCGAACTGCATGCCTAATTTACTGCAGTAGATACAATGGCAGGCTTAACAAAAGGGGTTTCAGAAATAAATAAATTTCTACTTCTCATTTTGGGCACCACCTTCTTTTTGTGGTCATTTGGATCAATATTTATACAAAAATGAAAACAAAATGTCATAAAGAAAATACTGTGTCATCATTCTAACTGTATGCTCTTTCAGTGACAGGGTTTATGATGATCATGATTAGTCTTCTATATATATCATAGATCTATCTAGCTAGATCTAGAGATCTATAGAATCTAGGTATTCTGAAACAATTTGCTTTGTTGATTTCACGATTCTTTCCATGCATTATTGAAATTAGATCTATGAATTATTGATTTGAAGCCGACTGATATTTTTATATAGATCTAGATAGATTATAGAGGTCTAAATAGAATGTATAATTAGATCTAGATCTAGATCTATTAAAATTTGCTCCGTTGCAACCAGCAAGTGGGCGGAGAATGGAAATTTCGGAAACTTTCGACAAATATTCTCTTCACGAAATCCAAAACTGGTCACCATGGCTCTGAAGAATGTAAACTATTTACTGTGACAGTACCCCGTTGCAACGCCCGTTGCAATGAAAAGCGTTTATCTAAATCTTTAAGTATCTCAAACTCATTGCTGAAACTGAATAGAAAAACTTACCTATCTCTGTTGCCTTGCTTTAAAAATTGGACTGTTAGATCTGCTTATCTAGATCTAGGCTAGATCTCCAGAACACCTGAGTTGGGCAAGCAATGTAGATAGATTTAGATCATACAATATGACATTAGGCCTGGCCAATAATATCAATGGTAAGCAAGCACACCCACTCGCTGATGTGTTTAGCAGAAGCCGACTAACGAGCCTGATGGTCAGATTTCTTCAGCGCTATATGAATGTGAAAAAAAAAGTTCGCAGTGTGAGCATCATTGTGAGCATCCTGCTTCAGGGACCAACTTGCATTACCACAGACCGTAGTCCTCGCCACAGACGTATTTTATTAGGCTTGACAACAGCCTGGGTATAAACACCGCGTTCAGACTACATAGAGATTGTAACGACGTCTTTTTTTTTTTTTTTTCAGGATATGTATTTATTTATTCATTTGTTTTGAGGTATCCAGTAAGCATGTGATAGTAATTATCCAGTGGGGAAATACACAGGTTTATTTCTTGCTACTATGACGAACGAGAAATTCTGACAATCCCGATGCAGTTGTTCTTCTTTCTGTATTTTTTAAAAATAAAATACATGTACTCTTTTTTTTTTTTTTAGAAACTTTTAACAAAATGAAAGATAGCCTTCAATAGCACTTTCAAAGATACAAAAAAAAAGCCAACTGTATTCTGAGCATTGAATGTTTAAAGAAAAACTAACAGATGAATAAAAACTGACAAACTGGAAGTCCGAGTTCCGCATATCACATTTAAAAAAAAAAAAAAGTGGGGGGGGGGGGCAAACTGGTATCGGCAGACAAGCAGGTGCGGCTGAACTGCTCAGGTTCGAGGTCAGGGCAGTAATGTTTATTTTAGCGATGGAGGACCATGTATAGGGTCACGCTGAGGTGAACTATGACTCCGTTTTTCGCAACGCCGGAATCAATGCTGAGTCACTAATTGATTTTTATTTTATTATTTGGGGAAGAGGGGCAGGAATGCACCTCTTTATTTTGTAGCCTTCCAAATCCATGTCTATGTACAATTATCTGCTCTAAGAGCAGCGTCCACCTGTACGTAATTTGAACGCTGTCTTGGGTCCGAATGGCACCAAAGGGATGCAAGAATAGAACCTTCCTGCAGCAAAAATCGTTCAAGAGTAGGCCAAATTGTATAGTCCCAAGAGTAAGTCCAAAATAATAAAAATTAATAATGCCAATATTTCCACTAATACAGCTGTACAAATATTAATTTGGGGGGGGGGGGGGGAGGCCATCCTGGAGATGCTTAATCTTTAAAAAGTATTAGTATTAAAGATGGCCTAACCTCTTCCACGATTGACATGTTTAATTGAGAGGACAACAGAGAATGAAAATCTATTTCAAACGGTTGCCATGACAACGCCCCCATCTTGGATTTTGGCATCTTTAACATGGATAAATTTAAAATCCATTAATCTATAAATAGTTCTTCTGCCAAATTTTAACGGAACTTGATGAATCTTGGTGAACAGCTTATGTAACGTAATGCCTAAAAAGTTACGGATTTTCAGACATTTGTATGCAAAACAGAATTTTCTAGAAATTTTTGAAAATGCCACATAGCGAAAATTTCAAATTTCGCGGTCTCTTCATACAAAAAAAAAAAAAAACTATTTTTCTTCAAACTTATCGATAGAAAGAGATATGGGGGGGAATGGGGGAATCATGTTATGAAAATGATGTGTAGATGTGTACCAAAATTGTCTAAAATCGGTCTGGAAATACAAAAAAGTAGAAAGCAAAATACAGGTGGTTTTCTTGTTCGTTTTTTCGGGAAAATCTTGATATGGAGAGTTTTTTATTCGGCTTTTGGCCTCAAAACAGCCCTTTTTTTTACTAACTAGCCTTCACTGCATGACTTCTATCCTGGCCTTCTGGGCATACATTTCCTCCAATTTTGTTCCCTACCCCCCCCCCCCCCCCAATCATTATAAACTATATAAACTATAAAGGCTCCCATAGACTCATTTCCATGTTTTTGACTTGAGGGACTACATCACTACACGTATATGTGGTCTCCCTGTCGCCCGTCAAGAGTGTCCTGGCCTTTCCTATGGCAGATGGTCCACAATCTGATCTCTCTTGAAAACTACACAAAAATTTACATTCACCACAATAAAAATTAAAATCAAAGAAAAGAAAAGAGGAAATTAGCTGCACCGAAACAGGTATTTAGTATTTTATTCAGAAACAATCAGAAATATCTGAAGCGACCACATATGACGTTCTTTCATATATTATCAAAGGTAGATGGTAAATTGTTCATATAAAACAAATACATGTATTTATGTTTTCAATTGTTTTTGAATGACATACATGAATAATCACATTCCGTATATATTTACTAAAATTTTGGCAACAGACAAATACAAATTTTCTGAGAACATTGAGTAGAATGTTTCAGAAAAAAAAGTCCTCATGTTACATTACTGTGATAATCAATAGAAAAACTATACACCCAAAGATAGTGTAGCTGAATACATTTAAAAGAGAAGAAAGAGGGACTTTTCTTCCAGATCAGCTTATTTTTATCAATTTTCTTTGCTAGACAAAAGAGTTGTAAATAAATTCACTACAGAGACAGAAAAATCATTCTAACTCTTTTTTCCATATTATGCTTGACAGTCCATGAAAAAAAAAATAATAAAAATTCACAATGTAAGGAAAATGCTTATCTTTTATAATTAAAGAAAATGCTTATCTTTTATAATGGATCTAATAATCTGCGCAAATTTCCTGCGCTTAAGAGTAAGAGAAAGTAATGACTGGGGCCAAAAATATCAGCTTAATGTACCAAAATGGCATGACAAAGGCACCACCATGAGACTATACAGAGATAAATACACAGTAAATGTACATATATTATGAGAATTCAGTTGCCATTTTCTCAAAATGTACTTTTTTTTTTTTTTTTTTAACTTTTTGTGCAATGTTATTTTATTTCTGAACCAAAAGACTTCAAATTTTAAGATTTCCTATAGCATGTTTCAATAATATGCAATCCTTTTTCCAAATTTTATTTATGTTTTTGAAAGAAAACTTAATATTTGAAGGAGAATTGACAAACATACACATCAGTTAACATAAATATTCAAAAATTTATGACAGACATTGATTAACATACAAATAAAATAAAAAATAAAAATAAAAAGCCTAAGGCTTTTGAAAATAGCTAATTTTCAATACACAAAACTCAATGTAGCTAAACTGCATCCAAAGTACATTGCGTTCCCTGTTTCAAAATGGTCCTCTTGGGTATTGCAAAATAGTGATAATATGAAGTCTTCTGTTTATCTTAACAGTTTCAGAGTGTACTTGCACTGACTGCTATGAGTATTTAACAAAAGTTTAGAAGTATATAAAATACACATCAAAATATTTGAAGATATTAATTCCAATAGAATAGAACAATGTAGAAACAACAAATGTATAGACTGTCTGGATGAAATTGACCTGGTGAAACTATATCAGGTCAGAAGATAGTGGTTAATAAATTATAGATTTAACTTTTTTAAAAAATATCAAATGAGTATTGAATGAAATATAAAAATGTATAATATATATATAACTGCCACTTGAAATTTTATAATAGCAATATTCGATTGTCATATTTAAACATCTTTGTGACATCACAGTGACTTGATTTGTGATTGAAAATAAAAGATTTAACATAAACAAATTATAATATGAACACTTTAGAAGAATATGGTATACAAAAATTACAATATTATAATGACTAGGTCTTCAGATTTTTTTTCCAGTGCATAACAATAATAGTAATTTGTTTATTCTTGAACATTTTGTATCTTTCTTTGAAAAAAAAAAATAAACAAACAAACAATGGCTGGGCTGACAACATGTTAAAATACATGTATATATTAAAATTTATGACAATGCATGTCATGTTCTCACAAAAAATAAATAACCAGCCAGTCTTGCATAAGTTCACACAGGGCAATAATATTAAATGTAAAAATAAACAGAACAATCAAAGTACATAAATTCTTGCACTTTGTATGAAAGACTGGTGAAAAACAGAGAGGGAAGAAAAAAACCCAGAAAATATGTAGCAACATTGTTGAACAATTTGGTCGATACATGTAGCCTACAGTGAGAACCATCTGATTTCTATAAGACTGCTCATAATGGAAAAAACACTTGCAAGTACTAACTATTAGGTAGGCCCACAGAACATCACCAGCTTGTGTCCTAATAAAGATTTGCATACAATATTTACAGACAGCCTGCTCAATATTTCACATCATCTAGGGGACCATTATCTCTGCTGATGGCACCAAAAGTTAAAAAATTCATCTTTCAATGAAATAACCTATGATTGAGTAAAATGACTGATGTCGTTGCAGATTTTGTTACAAAAATCATATTTTACTGATCATAAAGCCACAGGAGTTAATTTTGAATGTAACGTTCTTGATAAGCCTTCTAACCTCTTAGGGCAGTTATCTCAGTGATTGAGTGTGAATACATCTCAGAAGAGAAGATTGAAACTAGTTAACTACAGTTAATAAACACAGGAAATTTCTGTCCATATAAGACACAACATCACTCTCTGGAAATTAACATAATTATGGGTTTTAATACAACACATACAAATATTTATAATGAAATATGACTTTTAAAAGAAAAGAACTAGGATAGTTTTTTTAAAATCTTGTATGTCTTTTTGCAATAGTTTTCACCATTTCAAATACATGGGCACAAAGATGTATGTTATTTGACATGAAACATGAAAAAATGTGCGGAGCTTTGCAGGTTTCTTTGAATATCTATGAGATGACAAACATTCTATTTTTTTTTTGTTTTAATTAATTTATTATTGTATATTGTATAGTTGTACTAACATCCAAATACAACAACAAAAAAAGGGTAAAATGGAATTTTCCTGTGTTAAACAATAAGTGATCAATTGTTTTATTTTACACAAGTGCCTGCTGTGAATCATGGACATAAAGAAAAGATGATGATAAAAGAA
>JBCAUA010297911.1:0-35052 GCA_038406235.1 Peronia verruculata | reverse complement strand
CACTCACTCACTCACTCACTCACTCACTCATTCACTCACTCACTCACTCACTCACTCACTCACTCACTCACTCACACTATCCTCTCCACCATGTGGCTGCTGCTCCAGGACTCCGGCAGACTTAATCCTCCCTCGCCTGATCTGTATCGATTGAGCTGTCGCCATCACGCGGTCTCTCTCTCTCTCTCTCTCTCTTTCTGTGCTCCATTTCTTTCTCTCTCATATCAGACTCTCTTTAGTCTGGCCTGTCTGTCTGTCTCTGTCTCTCTCTCCATCTCCCCCCCCCCTTTCTTTCTCTTTTCTCTGTCAGTCTGTGCTCTGTTTTTCATTCTTCTATATCAGTCCCTATCCCCAGTCTGGTCACACGCGAAGAGAAAGTGGAAGTAGAGCGCGCAGAGCTGTAGCCGAATTTTACACTGTGTATCATTCAGACTTAAAAGGGCTATCTGAAAGAAGTTTACTCACACAAATGCAGTGTAAATGAGTTTTAACTCACAAGAATTTTTTTCTACTGATAAGCAGTCAGACAGACCGAACCTGCCAGAAAGATAAAAAAAAAAAAAAATCGCAGATACAATAATGTAGATGGATGGATGGATGGGTGGGTGGTTGGGTGGGCCCATGGGGTGAATGGATGATGGATAGATGAATGAAGGACGTTCGGATGGAGAGGCAAGCAGTCACCGTATGGGACGGACGGATGGGTGGATGTAAAGAGAAAGAATGAGAGAATGAGTGTGTGTGTGAGAGAGAACCAGAGGGGGGGAGAGAGAGAGAGAGAGAGAGAGAGAGAGGGAGGGAGAGTACTACGTGTTAAACGTGTGTGTCACTAGCAGGCTTACACGATCATTTGCATGCGTAACACGGACGATACATGGCGTCCCTGTATCGATCAGACGAATAAATGTACGTGTACAGCAGTGTAAAAATTTCATCGATTGCGATGATTTCTCTCTCTTTCTTTCTCTCTCCAACACGACAAATGTCAGCCTAAAGTTATCGATAAACTGATAGCCGGTTTTAGGCGAGCCACACACGCACATAATGTGTGCCACGACAAATACATAAATATTATCCGAGCCTATAGGAATAATACTGTTTTTTATTTGAAACTCACTGATCCAGAAAGCATGATATGCTTTACGGCCGTTATTGTTCGTGTGCTCTTGTTATGTTGAAAAATAGATACAACCGGGCGTTGTAAGAGTACTAAATACTTCACAGGTATATGTCATGTGTAGTTCAGTAATAATACGTATTTTCAAAATTTTCCCGTTTTGCCGCCCATTCTTCTCTTGTTGCCCACCCGTTGATCCACCCGTCCGTCCGCCTTTTCTTTATTCATCCATGCATTCATCTGTCTATCCATGCATTCCATCCATCCATCCATCCATCCATCCAGCCAGCCAGCCAGCCAGCCAGCCAGCCAGCCAGCCGTCCATTTATCCATCCATCCGTTCATCCTTCTAACCATTCATACACCCATCCATGCATTCATCCGTTCGTCCTTACGTCCATCCATCCATCCATCCATCCATCCATCCATCCATCCATCCATCCATGCTTCCAACCATTGCTCTCTCTCTCTCTCTCTCTCTCTCCACCCTGAGCCACTTCTCCAGCCTGTCTGTGGCATCCGATTTATCCCCCGTTCCCCAGGATTCGTTGGTCTCTCCCACCTGATGGCCAGTTGGCACATAGCTAGCGGGATCTGGCTGCCTCATCTTTTGTTGGCAAAGATAATCAATGTTACAGAAGAAGAACGCCCTTCAGCCACTGATACTTTTACTCCCTCTTTCTCTCTATCGCCTTCTCACCGTTCTTCCCCTTCCTCTTCGTACGAATCATGCCTGGAAACATTAAATTTGCACATGGCAGGCGTAGACACGCGTAGCTATTGGCATGGAAGTGGAGAGACTTGTATAGTGGTTTAGACTGAAATCATCAAAGGATTTTTTTTTTCTTCTTTTTTTGAAAGAGATCGTCATCTTTGTATTTTTTTTTTTTTTTTGAGAGGTAAGAGAACATGGAGACGACTTTAAGTAAAATAATAATAATAATAATATTACCTTCATTTCAACATCAAGAAGAAGTTAATTTATAAGTGTTATTTGCTTTTTTTCAAATTTTTCAAAATTGTTTAGTTAGTTGCCAGTTGGACAGTCTTTTTCTATTTTATAAAATAATAATACATGTAATAATAATAATAATAATAGTAATAGCACATTATCATTTTTTTAAGGTGTCGTGTATTGACTCACAGCACAGAATATAAATATAGGTCTAGATCTAGATCTAATGCATGGTATTCACCTAAACCCGCACTGTCTGTGTCAGGGTTTGTCGATAAAACGCTATCTCTCCGTGCAAATAGCCGTAAAGGTGCATTGAGTGCAGAGTTACGAGTTTATTCCTGTTTGAAAAGAAAGAAAGAAATAAAAGACCCATTTTCGCTCAGAAAGTCTGCAATGTATTGGATGAGCTTGGTGAACTTGTTACCTGGTTTGTCGATGGCTTCCATTCAAATAAATAACGTCTCTTGATTATTTTTTGGAGGGTGGGGTTTTTGTTTTCTTGCATTCTTGAACGCCTGCCAGTGGCCGGCACATCTTTTTCTTTGAGTGTCCTCCTTCATGTATCAGCCTGCTTTTGTACAGACACAGATTCACTCCGCACACATTTCAACATTTCCGGGAAACTGGATAAAAAGTTCATTGAATCTTTAAGAAGTTTGCTGGGGAGAGAGGGAGAAAAATGAGCCGCTCACCCACGTACACCTAATCATTCAACATTGATTGTGAAATCTCGTAAAAGAGGATAGGATCTCTTGTGGAGTTTACAAAGTAGAGAGAGAGAGAGAGAGAGGGAGAGAGAGAGAGAGAGAGAGCGCCACTCACTCACGTACATCCAACCATTCAACATTGATTGTGAAATCTCGTAAAAAAGATAGGATCTCTTGTGAAGTTTGCAAAGTAGAGAGAGAGAGAGAGAGAGAGAGAGAGAGAAAGAGAGAGAGAGACAGAGAGAAGGAAATAGGGCAGCCAACACAAACAAGGAGGAAAACACCAGTGTCTGGACTCTGGAGGGACCAAATAAACACTGAGCCATAAAGAGAGCCGGACGAACGGCACAGCGTGGTCTCGTGGTTAGCACATCGATCCATTGTGTTTGTTGATTGAGATTTGCGCCCTCTCGTTGCAGGTTGGGGGGGATTCTGTAAAGTTCACTTCACCGTAATTCTTGTCCTATGGGCCTGAGGTGCCAGACGGTGCCAGCAGTTTTTAGAATCCATTCATCTTCCAACCGGTCCAAATTCTGGCCTGAATTTCACAAAGGACGGCTGTGATCCAGATCTCTCTCTCTCTCTCTCTCTCTCTCTCTCGCTCTCACTCACTTGTTGCTCCCTCTTGAGATGCCTAATTTATCTCTCCTCTTCTTCTCGCCCCCCCCCATTCGTCCCCTTCTCCGCCATCCCTTCTTTTAGATTTAAAAATAATGAAAGAAAGTGATAATAAAAACTGAAGGATAATAACACGAGAATGAAACAAACAAACAAACAAAAATTTAGTGTTGTTCTTTCTTGCATGTGGATGAAGTAGAGATTTAAGAAGATGCTATTGAAGAAACTGGTGTATAAAGCAGCACAGTACAATTTATCAATACTTAGAAGGCTACAGTACAATTCTTCAAGCTGGAAACCTTAAAACTGATCTGTTGGCAGGTACATAGACATGCTACAGTAAAACATCTCAGTAACCAGTACACCAAAATTCCTTGAAGCCAGGAATCTTAACTGATACATTGGAACGTGCGTATACCCATACAGTTAAATATATCAATATACAGTATAGTACAAGTCTTCTAAGTTCAAAACCTTAACTAATGCACCTGGAGGTACATATTCATACTACAGTAAAAATCTCAGTATACAGTACAGCAAAATTCCTCAAAGCCAGAAACCTTAACTGATGCATTGGAAAGTGCTTATACCCAGTACAGTTGAATATCTCAATGTACAGCAGTACAGTACAATTCCGCAAAGCTGGAAACCTTAACAGATGCTTTGGGACGCCAATACTGTAAGAGTTCCCATACATAGTACAGTAAAATACTTCAAATTAGCAACCTTAACTGATGCATTGGGAAATGCATTCACACAGTGCAGTTAAACTTCCCAGTACATGGTACGGTTCAATCCTCATAGCCAGGAACCTGAACTGATGCATTGGGAGTGAATATACATAGTACAGTAAAACTTCTTTGTACACAATACAGTACAATTCTACCAGGTGGAAAACCTTAAGGAAGCATTGAGAAATGCATATATTCACAAACACTACAGTACAAAACCTTCAAGCTCCCTGTCCTGGTCGAGCTGCCATTTGAGACTGGCTGCCACCATTGCCGTGCAAAGTTGTATAAGAGGCTCTATAATCAGGGATTTGTTTGCATACACACTTCTGTAATCTTGCTTCACCAGACAGCCCTTAAGTGGAGAGTGGAGAGACTAAGAAACAGAGAGAACTGTAGAAAGAGGAAGGCCTAGTGAAACGGGAAAGGAAGGGGAGGGGGGGGGGGGGAATGAAAACAAAGGAATGAAAGGAAATTGTGAAGTTAAAATTGTGGCACTGTTGGAGAGCTAAGGTTTTTGCGATTTTGTGTTTGTTTTTCTCTCAAGATCTTTTATCTCTTATCTGGGCACTGGCTCTCTGATCTTAGCATTTTCATTTCTCTCTCCCTGTACTCACTCGTGCTCTCTCCCCCCTCCACCCCTCTCTCTTTATCTCTTTTTTTCATCTCTCTTTTTCTCACTTCCCGTTTTTCTTCCTCTCTCCCATTCCTTTGTCTCTCTCTTTTGATTTTGATTTTTCTCTCTCCTTATTTCCTGCTCTCTCTATTTGTCTCTCTTTCATTTTCCCTCTCACAAAAATGTGTGTGGTAGGCAACTGAAATCTGTACAGTCAGAAAAAGAGATGGAGAATTTATTGAGAACAGCAACAGTAACGACGACAACAACAACAACATCAACAGCGTTAGCAACAACAAACACATGTGAACTCTTAAAAGTTGCCATTGAAAGAAAACATACAAGCAAAATTCTCTTGTGAGACTGATTATGGCTAAGAGTTTTGTTTTATTTTTGTTGTTTTTGGTTGGTTAATATTTGTTTTGCATAATATCCAAAGTTCAAGATGAACATTATGTGATGTGGAGGGAGGTAGAAAAGGTGGGTGAAGTTGCCGGCATTTTTTCATCGGTGGTGGTACTAATGCTCTCCCTTTTTCTCTTTTTTTCTTTTCAGAAATTCAGCGTATCATCAAAGTTAATGATCCTGCGTTCAATGCTGGATTTGAATATGCAGTAAGTAAGACCATCTCATATGTTAACATCCCTTATTCTGCATTGAATGAAGTCTGACCTTTTCAGTTTGTTCATCGGCCTTGTGCAACATAAATTAATTCATCCAGATCTTTGAGAAAAGGTTGCATATTAATAGAATCTCCAGCGTTTCTTTCTTTCTTTTCTTTTTAGCAGTTATCTTGAAAGTGCTCATGAAAACAATTTCGCACTGAAACAGTAACATATTAAGTTGCTCACTAGGCACTGTGGACTTTTTTTTTTCATGTGTGACCAGACTTTTTTTTTTTTTGAAATAAAAAAATAGCTGCATTTGCCCTGGTAAAAATACATTGCATTAAATATCAGTGTGAGGATAAATTGAATTAACAGTTAGAATTTTCAGACTTTATTTACTAGTATTTAGTAGAATGCTATAGATGGGATACCTCAAATTTTCACTCTTGAACCAGTATCAGGCGCCAAGCTGTTGGATCATCGGAATCTTATGAAAGTTTATGCGCCAATTTTTGCATTACATGGCAGTGAAAGAATTGGAAGTGCAGATATGAAGAATTGGAAGTAAACAATCAGTGCACTTGCAGCTCGTACTGTATAAATCTCCTCCAGTTATAGATTAGGTTTGTTACAAGATTTTATTTCAATTTTTTTTTTTTTTTGTTCTCTTTGTTACTGTCGTTTATTTCATGTCATAAATTTACTTTTCAGAATAACTACATTTCCACCTCAAAGTACAACATCATTACATTCCTGCCCAAGAATCTGTTTGAGCAGTTTCAGAGATTGGCCAACGCCTACTTCTTGGGCCTACTTGTGCTACAGGTGAGATTTGTTCTTGTTGGTTTCAGGTATTTCCTTAAATCAGTTCTCTTTCAAGTTGAATTGAATTTTGCAAAACAGTGAATATTTTTGTTGGTGCGGACCTACCGTCAGTCTAGTCTTGTTCAGATGGAGCTGAAGTTCCCAAATTATGAATATGGCTGTTAATGCAGGCATATCTTTAAATCAGACTTTATTCACATGGGACTGAAATACAATAATAGTGATAGATTGTATATTGTCACTATTCTATGATAGAGGCATAAATCATTTTCAGAAAATCTGAGATACTGAGAAAATAACTCTTTACAGCGCAAGTCATTTACTGACCTATGCCTGTATTATTTTATTTAACTAATATATAATTTTTGGGGGAATTTCTTTTTTAATGACATTATTTGATAACTCATGTGCTAAGCAATGCCATGAGACACTAGTTGTATTTTACTAGAAATCTGATTACTGTTATAATTCTAGAGTAATGACTTTGTATAAATGAGAGAAATACTCATGGGAAATCATATAGTACACTGTATATATGAATAGTAATAGATGGGGGAAAACATCTGTACAAGAGGCTGATTGTTCAAGGGCAGATGACTGGGTATTTCTGGGAATTGTTGATATTTAATCTCTCTGATGCAGTAAATCAATGCATCAGATCACTGTTTTAGAAAATTTATGAAGGGTTTCAGGGCAAAATAGGACAAACACCATTTTTGAAAATTTTGAGTTATACCCCTCAATACTGGGAGTGGTGATAGTGCTATATGGTAAGGACTTTCCCTTTCACCAAATGCGACTTATCCTTCCCGAATGTCTTCAGGAAATTTTAGTACATAATGATAATTACGAACTACTAGAGAACAAATTGTCATTTTTCTCCAAACGACGGTTTTGGATATATCTCATTTTGCCCCGAAACCCTTCATATATATATTTTAATGTTATTTATTGGTATTGGGAAGAGAAACGAAACAGATTTTGCAGTGTATACATAATCATATATTTAGCTGTAGAATATATTGTTCTCTTATATGTTTGAATTTGGAATATCATGGCCATTGTTTTTGTTTTTGTCAATTCAGCTTTTTTTTTTTTTTTTACTTGTTCATTTTATGCTCATTGTAACCATTGTGCTATCATTCAATTTCATATTGACAGAAAATCAACATACAAATGCTCTTCATGCCCAAGAACTTCATTGAATTTTGTGTTTATTCATCATAGTCATATCAGTCCATGCTCACGTGAGATGTCAGTAATTTTCAGCTACATATGACATGTCCTACATCTTGATGTCTCTTCTAGCTGATGCAGTTTTTCTGTTTGCATGCAGACTTTGAAACCCCATACTTTTGTCTTGTTTTTCCAGCAGTTTGTCATTGCTGTCAGATATAGTTGTAGAATCACTTTTCAGGCCGAGAGCTGTCTGAAGCTGAGCTGTGAGCCAGTCAGTCACAGTCACTTGGTGGTTTGTTTATTCCACAGCAGAATTTATATCAAGTCATGTTCAGAACCATGTTAGCTGATGACATCTTTCATTAAATGTATAATATCTTTACATATCCATATGTCATTTTTGTCAACTTTGAAGTTTATTACATGTAGTTTGCCAAATGATAGCAATAAATTCTCCATAGTGATGAATAGGACATGACACATAAATTGTGTATTTATCTCATAGTCAGATCAAAATATCCCGAGCCTGAAAATCATGACACGTGATCAGTGAAGAATTTGGAATGACTTCAAATATAAATAGCATGAGTGGATCGTCATCACCGTTTGCTAATTATTCTTTTTCTCATGTTAGTTTTAATAATGTGGAATCTCTCTGCTCTGATAACAACAATGTAGCACATGATATTTAACATGTCAAAAATTTCTTTCTGAAATATTGTGTATAAAATTATATAATAAAGACATATCAAAACAAAGAGAAATAAATGCTCAGTGAAATTCTCATGCAGTCAGTAGCTTTCTCACGTCATTGATTAAGATCACGAGGCAACAATAAATGTACAGCCATGTTGAGTAGCCAGCAAGTCATATTGATTATTTATCTAATGAAGAAGTGTGGCTTATGAGATGAAGCATTTATTGTGTGATGTTACAGCAGTGCACACTTTGGGCACAGTGACATTGCATATGTGTGTGTGTGTGTAATCTATGGTGTTTATGGGCATTAGTTAAAGAAGGCCAGGGAGAGGATCATAACAGTAATACTGTTCAAAGTAAAGGTTATATCTCGAACATCATAAATAAGGAGAGCAAAAAGCAATCAGAAAGCAGACTGACAAAAGGTTACCTGTGAACTTATATGACAAAGAGTCACAACTTTCTGTCAGCCTCAGATATTGCTTGAATAAAGTTTCTCAAGTTATATGGTGTATTTTTATCCCTCTAAATACAATAAGCAGCTTTTTTTTTTTTTTTCATTTTTCATATCTGCTATAATAATATTTCATTTTTTACTTGGAAGAGGGAGAAGAGATGGGGGAACTAAATGGAGGAAAAGAGTGAAAAATGATTGTGTTTTAGACTGTTAACGATTTGATATCCATAATTCATGCACCAAAAGAAACAAAAAAAATATATATACTGGAACGGGAGCGATAGGTGAAAAATGATTCTGCTTTAGAATGTCAACACTTTGGCATCCATAATTCATGTACCAGTGGGGAAAAAAAAACACACACACACACACACTTGATATGTATAAATAAAAAGAACAAAAAATGCACTTAATTTTCTTAATGGACAGTGGGAATGACCCAGTTCATGGGCATGATTTCCCACCCTTTGTGTCTTTTTATTATGACACAAAGTGTGTTCTTTTTTTTTTTTTTTTTTAAATTTTTAATTGCCTTTTTATTGCAGTTTTTACTCAGCCATTTTGACTCTCTTTAAGGCATCCATAATCCACTTCTCTCTGTCTCTCGTACATAGTAAATGTTCTCTGCTACAAGCGTGATGGAAGAATATCATGCTTTGTCACTATGCTTGTAACACTGGGATTTCATGTCTGTTCTTCAGTGTCAAAATTGGACCAGTTCAGTGGATGAACACAATTGTGTCTTTTTCTTGTGAAAGCTGTGCTTGTCTTCAATTGGCTCACAACTTTTATTTTGCTCATGCGTTTAACTGATTATTGAATAACTGAGGTTCTAAAAGGGTTGCCAAATTATGGTCCTGGACTGTTGATAAATGATATCAATATGAGGGTATTCCTGAAAAATAAATTTTTATATAGAATAAATAATATAATTCAGATAGCCAAATTTCTATAGCTATCGACACTTCATATTTTTGGGACAGTTTTCTGGCAAGGAAACGTAGTAATAATAATTTTGTTTTTCAACATCAAGAAAGGGATATAAAGAAGAAGTACATGTAACACCAGCAGAGAGAAAAAAAATGAACTATAGTGTATTTTATGTGCAGGAAAAGTGAGGAAAATACATTTGCCCCTATGTTCGCAAGGTGATGAATACGCCATTTCATTACTACTGCTCTTCTATCACTATATGAAAATTGGGACAGTATGTGTATTTGCTCTGACATTGAACTTAATTTGTCATTCTAGTTTTTGAGCCACATGTCATTAATATGAGATTCTGCTACAGGCCGTATACAGCATGAGTCAATTGATTTTCCAGATATTTCTAAACAGAGAATATTTTCCATTTTTTAAAAGTTTCCAAAGTGTTACTGGATACTATGTGTATTATACTGAATAATTTGCATTTCTTTGTGGGAAGTTGTTTTTGATAATATAGCACAGGCACTTATGTTTCCACTATTTCAGTAGATGGGCATTTAGCCCAGCTATATGATATTGTATAAAAGTGCTTTCCAGTCATTGACCTACTTCTAGTACTGTCAGGTTTATTGTATGAGACACGACATGATGAATTCAGGGGCTTGTCGTCAAGCTGAGTGGACTGGAGAAATCATGTGCTTTTCAACCGTAAATGAATTTTGAACCCAGTTATTTTTTCTTCATGGAACCGAACCCTTCTATATCAATCTCTAAAAATGCATTTCAGTGTCAAATTTGCAGAAATAGATTGAATAAAAGCCCAAAAAGTGTAATTTAGTGCCATGGCCTAATAAGGTTAATAAGGATTTACAAAATATTTTCTCACTAAATTCAGCTGCTGCATCAGGCTGCCCCCATCATCTTCAATTGCCAGTATCTCAATTCATACTTAAGGTAGAACAAATGTTTTTTTCTCACACAGAAAGGGAAATGAATAATCTTTACAGTGACACCAATAACTCAATATGCTCAAAATTTGACAAGCGCCTGATTTCATCCTGTCTCGTCTCATATTTCTACTCCACACATCTCTTCCTAGTAATCTGTTTTATATGTAATGTTCATATATTATGTACGTATAGCACCAGGCCAGTGTTGTGCTCTGCAATGTTCAGCAGTGTCACACATCCATTCTGTCACTGCTCTTTGCTGACGGCATAGGTCCTTTTCAGCACCTTTAAGATATTGAGAAATAATTATTTACAGCATTTGAGTAGTTATGATATATGATTCTACTGAATGAATACTCAGTGGGAAATCATTTTGACTAGCTCAGTTTCTTGTCTTTACCCGACACAAAGGGTGTTGAACAAGCAATGTAAAGGGGAAAAAAAAACAAAAAACTCATATCATGAAAAATTCATGGTGTAAGGAAATGCTTGTCAGTTTCTTTCTTTTTTTTTTTTTTTGAGGGCTATCAGTTTTTCAAATGACTAGAAATAAGTGCATTTTTTTTTCTTCTTTACAGTGCTTGTTCAAAAACTGTGTTGTCTGGCAAAGGGAGGTAATAGGCCTGGTCAAAATGATCTTTCATGTGAGTGGTGCAGTTGAAAGCATTTTTCAGTAGGTCTCTTAGTCAGAAATGCCATTGCATATCACTTGCAGTTTGGTATAAGTCTGAATGATGCCATCATTAAGGAGCGGTGACAGTTATGTTTCTCTATCTCTAGCAGTGATACCATACCACAGGTAGAACATTGTGTCAGCAGCAGCAGCAGCAGCTCTAGTTGGTGTCCTACTCCAAGATCATGGCTCACTGTTCACAGACAAGTGTCCTGTTGATTCCTGTGTGTCTCTTTCATGCACACCACTTTCCCCAGGGCATGACTGTGTAGATTGTCAGTAGTTTCATGCACTAATCTGTTCTTCTCTATACCATGTATATCACACCATAGTTGATTCCGGCCATCTCTTCATTGGAGCCTGTGGCTACTATAATTCCTCTGGTATTTGTGCTCAGCATTTCTGCCATTAAGGAGGCCATAGATGATTTTGTAAGTCTGCCATGTTGCAGCTGAACCCCCCTTTTTTTTTCTCTTTTTCATTTTTTTTTTTTTTAAACATCTCTGCAGTGCACCCGTTGTAGTGGTTGTTTCATCATCTGACTGCTGTTTTAACTGCTTGATTCACAAATATAATGCAGTTCTATTATTGTCTTTCCCTTACTATTGTAAACCTTGTTTCACATTTTACCAGATGAACAAATTTGGCATTTGTGTAATTTGCTATGAACCAAACTTAACCTTTGCTCAGATTTCTTTCTTTCACATAATTTGATGTAAAACTGCCAGTGGCCATTCTCCTCTTTTTTTTTCCAAAGCCCTTGCAAGCAGTTGAGACAATTTTCTGATAAAAATAATTAATTAATATGAATGAATTCTGAGAGTGATAATCTAGATCACATATAAAGTTAGTGTTAAATATTTTTTATTGTTCCAGTAAATAAGCTCTTTTCCGATAAGCTCGTCATCAGTTGGCTGAACACAGGAGTATATTGATTGAACAGAGTCCTCAAGAATGCACAAATTTCACATTTACCCCTGGCCAATAAAAAAAGCAACAAGAAATTTTGTCAAAACAAAGGTTTATATAACATTTGACAATAGCTTCTTATACAAAAGCCACTGTTTGTTTTATATATAGTCTTTACAATTGAATCTCTTTGTTATCTGTAGTAGTGTAGATGGCTCAGTTTGACATCTCCTTGGTGTTTATCATTTTTTGCTGTTCACTTATCTCTAATTGCATTTGTTATTTACATCAAGTGAATGGTCATTTAGAACTTTGCTAGTGAAGGCTTTCATCAAATAGATAGTCACTTAGAACTTGCTAAGGAAAGCTTATCCAAATATTTATTGAAATGTTTATCTATTAATCTGTTTTCACACAGATTGAAATAATCTTAATATTAGAAGATTCAAAGGCCAAGTAACACAAAATCCAATTAATCCGTTTATTGAGTTTGAATATAAAATTTCAATCAGCTGTTAGACATGAATTGCTTATCTGTATGTCTTGCACCCACGTCGCATCGGATGAGTTCAAGTCACAGCTATTTTTTTACCGTTTTTTTACTATTTTCAGTCGATGATAACGAAATAGTTCTTTTCTCAGTCTAAAAAAAGTTAAGTTGTCGTTTTGTGAAAAAAAAAAAAAAAAAATTTAGTATCTTAGTTGGAAAGTAGTTAAACATGACCAAAAACAGCCGTATATCTTCAATGCCCGGGGCGACTTCCAACTCATTTGCCCTGGTCGCAAGACATGTAATTATACAGAAAACAAAACAACACAACCAGAAAATATCAATTTCCATATTGGATTTATTTGGTCTATGTAAAATGTGATGTTTCTGACTTAAGACAAGTGCTAAAAATGCTGCAGAAGGATGACGTGAAATATATTATTCAAGTGTAAGAAAAAAAACAAAATCCATTACATGATAACAAAATCTAAACATAAACAAAAAACAAACTGATCAATGTACAAGAATGATTGTTGACATTGTGTCTTATCAAATTACAAACAAACAGTAAACATACACAAAATAAGAAGTCTTCAAATGTAATCAAGAACTCTCAAAAACAGTCTGAGTATATACATGCTTTGATGTCTCTTTGAGAGAAATGTCAAGATCAACTCTTTTACCTCTGGGACCAGCTAGTCTTCACTAATTATCATTTCAGACTTAGCATACATGTGAATCCACATCAATTCTTCAAAAGCTCTGATTACTTACAGCTTTCAGATCTACAATGTCTTTTGTGCTCTAGAGAGTAAAGCTATCTTCTATTTCTTTGTTCAATATTTTAGACTACAACATCAGTTAAAAGAAAGTCAGATCAGTGGGTGAAATGAACTGAAAAAAAAAAAAAAAATGAAACATATGCCATACAGTCAACAACAGTTCCAAGAAATGTTAAAAAAAAAAAAAAAATCCATAAATACACATATACCCATGAATATATATGAAATTATATGTACAATCACTTAAACTTTCCATCATTGTCAACATCTAGGCCTATTTCTAAAACAATTCACATTGCAGTATACAGCATGGCAGTTACTGAGCTAACCTTATTCCATGATCCATGGGGAGCAGCAACTAGGACATAAGTCTGGAGTAAAGTAGATCTAATCATAATGACAGTGCTTTAAAGTCCACACTTTCTCAAGTTGTCTACCCCCTTTGACTTACAATAAATATTCATTATCAACAACAATCTTCAAGTCTTGGATCTGATATAACAATATATACAATGCCTGTGTTTCCTTCTCTGTGATCAGGTATTGTTTACACAATGCTTCCGATAGCTTGTATGTTGTCACTGCCTTTGCCCACAAAACCAAAAGGTGAAAACGTCTTAAACATCATTTTATAAAAATGTCTAGAAATCTTATTTTGATTATCTGCTGGCAACCCATCAAATACATCAAAAAGACAAAAATCAATATGAAGAACTTGATATTAAGCAAACTGATATCACTGCCTATAAAATCTGCACTTTGACCTCACAGTGACCCACTCTTTTCTTCTCCCTTTACGCAGAGCTCCACTGCAATGTGTATCAACAGAACAGTCCAACCCTCACAGAGTCACACTGTCTGTCAGAGTATTCAGGATCAGGGTAAGCTAAGAAACACCTTAACATATTTACAACTAAGGCAAAGAGTGACAGAACCGACAGAGCCTGCGACTAGGTGTTCTGTTCAAGTTGTCTGTGTTGTGAAAGTATTTATTCATACCTTGCTGTGGAATTTCTTTTCAAATAGCTCATAACTTTGTAACAAGGTACTCACAATTTATAAATTTATTAAACCCTTCACTGCTAGTCATATTTTCTCCCCAGTGCTAACAATATATCACATCAAGGGCAGAATCGTCAGTGAACAATACTGCAATTTCATTTCTGCTGAGATTTAAAATCCCACACTGTTCTCTTGACATACAATGTACATCAGAATATTACTGGGGTCAGATGCCTCATTAATGTACAGCATCTGTAACCATAAAACCATGTTTTACACAGACATGCACTGTACGTCAGAGGCGCATCTGACCTGTATTCTGATAGTACGTCAGGAAAGTAGTGAAGGTTAAGCACAAAATGTTTTTCACTAACATGAACACTGAACAGTTACTAAAGAAACCCTAACATTTTGTCAGTGCCTACTGACCTGATACATCTACGATTACACAAAAGTGTTAAAAGAGGTGTAGTGATATCTGGAGCTCTTAGATTAGATCTATTTATTTCTAAAATAACATGAATCTCCTTGTTCTAATAAACACAAAAGATGATCTGGACAATCAGTAAATACCACTCAGTTTGAATTTATGTTCTACCAAATTAGTCCCTTGACACTTTGAAGGCTAAGGTTATCACTGCACATTGTTGAACAACAGTTACTAACTGTAGAAAAGTATGATATGGAGAAGATTTACAGCTTGATTATATTTTCGTATTAAAACCTTGAGGTCTTTGTCCTGGTTCAGTTCATTAACATTACAATTATTTAGTCGAGTGGAAGTGGTATTACCACAGATGTTAAAAGAATTGCGGCTGTGCACACTTTAGCTTTCTATTGTGTATGTGTGCACTATATGAACTACATTTGACTTGTGACCAGGGCAAAGGAGTCGGAAGTCGTCCCGGGCAACGAAGAAAAACAGCTGTTTTTGCCCGACTAAGATACTAAATTTTTTTTTTCTTCACAAAACATCAATTTAAGCTTTTTTTAATCTGAAAAAATAAAAAAAAAGAAGTATTTTTGGTATCATAGTCAAAAATAGTAAAAACAGTAAAAAAAAAAAAAAAAGGTGGTAACCTGAACTCACATGGCCTGACTTGTGACTCATTTGCCCTGAGCGCAAGACATTTGCACTACTGCTTTCACATTAATAATAACAAGCAATAATCAAAAGCATGTGTCAGTATATGTGTGTGAGTGTGTGTGTAAGTATATGTATTCGAATGATATGTACATGCGTGTGTCTTGTGAGGGTAGACGCTTGATCAAAGAGCACTTAACACTGAAAGTAAACAGAAACAGAACAAGAAAAGTTTTGTTACATAACACAAGGGCTGCTAGAGGTACGATCTCAAGTTCAAAGTCAACAGAATGAGAAGATATACTATACAGTATACAGATTGGAAAGACAAAGAAATGAATAACAAGAAAACATTCCATCCACAGAAAAATTGATCAGATTGCCTCTGATCATAAGGGAGTAATTATACAAAATCAGCACAATTAAATTAGTAACAAGCTTTAACATGAATTTTAGATATAATGTTCATCATGTTTTGTTTAGGAAAAAGAACAAAACTAAAGTTAGTAACAAGGGGACTTGAGTTTCAGAAAAATTAGACTGCTATTAAAGAGAAAAGATGTTTTACTTAAATTCTCATGAATTGATCTCAGATGTATGCACCAAAATGATGGTTTAATTTTCACAGATGAAATGTTCCATTTCTCCACTGAGTCATACTCCATTTTGAAATTTTGAAACATTTCACTATGAAATGAATTTGCCATCATTTTATTTATAAGAATTATGATACCTCAGCCATTCATGTGCAGTCATATCTAACAGTGGTGGATATCTACATCTGTGCTAGAGTGGCCAGTTTCATCTAAAGTTAAAGTTTCCATATCTAGCAGCTTCCAGATTTTCTTCCTTAGATCAGCTCTGCATAATTACATGCTACATGGATGTTTCGATGTTAGAATCCTCACTGATTTCACCCCTAGTTTCTCTCTCTTCTGCATAGTTCTTGGGCTTAAGTTCAATGTGAAATAATTTTTAAAAAAAAGTGTTGTGCACAAATGTTGAAAATAACTAAAGAAAATCCATACCATGAAAATTAAAACATCATCTGACATTAACGGAGAATCTAACGTCATGTACAGAAATCTTGCAAAGTTCAAAGTATATGCAACATAAATAGAAGGTGCAATTAGAATAAGAACTTATTCAATAAATAACCAAACTTCCATTCTTTCTCTGGTATTCTCTCTCTTATTTCTCTATCCAGAGACACTCTCTCATGCTCACACAGTCTAAAACCTGAAATGTACACAGTACCGTAACCTAGAATGGCCAGATCATGCTAGAAAATAATAATAATAATAATTATAGAGAGTATATAGCACTTATCCCCGTAATTACAGGCTCTAAGCGCTTTACAATCTGTTATTACCCCGACAGACCCAAAGAAGACACTCATAACGTTCTCAGCTTCCTGGGATGCATACAAGACGGATGCCTGTTAGGCGCTCAAATCCTTCACAATCTAACAATATCAATCACTGTCTATAGTCAGGTACCTATTCAAACCTGGGTGGAGTCAAGAAATGTGTGTAAATTGCTTTTCCCAAGGACAAAATGTCGGGACCAGTCAGGATTCGAATCCCGAACTTCAGATCCTGAGTCGACGACAGTATAAATCAGACACAAAACTTAAAATTCAGAATAAAAAAACATAAGAAACAATGACTAAAAGCCTTGCAAATGAGCACAGTGTGCCCCAGCATTCAAAGACAAAACATTATGTATTTACATGACAAATTCTTCCCAAGAGGGCTGGACTTATGTGACCTTAATTTCAGCGTATATTTCCCAGCCAGGGACACTGACTAACACCTGTCTACATAGGCTGTTTTTTACTGTACAAAAGCTGATTCTAGCACAGTCATATCATTATGCGTATCACTGGTGGATTTCACTTTGATTTTTGATTCATTTGAGAATTTCTATGGTGGTTGAAATAAACATGGAATGGGGTGAGTGTGTGAAAAAGAGAGGGCCTCAGACAGAGATAAAGATAGACAGAGAGAAAGTCATGAGAAAGGGAAAAAAACAAAGGGAGAGAAGACTGTTGATGAGATGTGTTCTCACTATAATTTACAAGTCCTGATGTCATGAACAGCTTTATTCCACTCCAGCAACCTATGAACAGTGAGTTATTCTACACAGATGTCTTCCTGCATACAAATAAACGTTTCAGAAGACATTTCACATATTATAATAATTAATAAGCATAAGTGTACTGTTCATAAACAGTTGTAGATTAACCACACAGTTTCAAAGTCACTTATATATGTACAATGTTATGACAATTTACATGTACTTTGCTCAAATGTCATTCTAAAGGGAAGTGTTTACATGCAATACTGGTATTGTTAAACAGCTGTCCAGTGTTACATTGTCACTAGAAATCACAAAGTGCGGAAGTGCACAATCCCTGGATTACAAATGTCAATACCCAAAATGTGTGTGCATTTTCTTACAAGATTAGCTACTTTGAATTTCGACAAACCAATGAAACAAATATATGGTAATGGGCATTCAAAATAAAAAGAAAAATACAATCTGTGTTTTTGAAAAGCAATTTTTGGCTTTCCTGTACGATCATGTCCCTTGCGGTTATGAGTTTTGCCATTTACAGTGACAATATGATGCTGTCTGTTACCCAATTCCACCCAGGAACAAAGACAAGATACAAACTTACTCATCCTCACATCCACATGGCAAGAAAGTGTCCTCTCAAATACTGAATGCTAATCTCTTACTGGCACAGAACAATCGTACCAATTCTATACATCTTGGAAATTCTATTCTTCTGGCACATGAGGGGTCCTGACACTGAATATTCAAAATCAAAATTCCATTCCACTCTCTCCAAAAACACTCAACTCCAGAAAGCCAAAAGTATTATATGCATTTTATAATACCACCTCTATACAAATGTTCCAGCCATTACATAAAAATCCAAAATAAGGTGGTTAGAAATCAATGCCTGAATAGTGCGTCAGCCTTTACAGGATACCAGATCCATATTTTTGAGTGCTGTTTTGATCACAATTTTTATTACAGAGGGGGAAAAAAAAAAAAAGACCAAAAACAATTGGTAAATAGTTACAAAAAATAAAAACTGGACTTCGAGAGCTAACGCAACTTTTTCCTTTCCATATTCTTTTCCATCCTATATTCCTATTAGTTTTTCTCATTTTTCCCATGTTTTCCATCACGATGCTCCACACTCTAATTTACAGAATTTCCTGCCCAAGCTATCTTCAATCTGACCTCAGGAAGCAGTTCATGTCATGTCCAAGCACCATATGAAATATTAGATAGTTTGTGGGGATGACAGATTTTACATGTCAACAGCCGATGCCTTGTAGACGGTGTTGTAAGCATTCCTCAGCAGTGCATATGGGAAGCAGGATTCCAGCAAGTCCATTGTGAGGAAAGGAGATTCCTGGACAATCTGAAGGTGACAAAACCACAGTGCCAGATGTGACTTAAACACAACAATCACATGACAGAAACAACATCATTAAGGTAATCAATGATGGACCAGGTCAGTTTCAGCCATTTGGAGAAAATGGACAAAAAGTACATCTAGATTACAATATGTCTTGCGCCCAGGGCAAATGAGTCGCAAGTTGCGCCAGGTGAGTTCAAGTCACAGCCGTTGTTTACTGTTTTTCACTATTTTCCGACTATGATACCAAAATATTTCTTTTTCTTTTTTCTTTTTTTTCAGATATAAAAAAGGTTAAACTGACCTTTTGTGAAAAAAAAAAAATTAGTTTCTCAGTTGGAAAGTATTTAAAAGCGACAAAAAAAGAAAAAACAGCTGTATGTCTTCGTTGCCCCGGGTGACTTCCGACTCATTTGCCCTGGTCACAAGACATTTGTAGCTAATAATATTTTTATATCAAGATGACATTGAAATCTTGGACATGAACATACACAAAACGGAAGAGATTAGCTCATGGTACTTGTGTAAATGTGATCAAGACTAACTCAGAGAAAAAACATGCCCCTGACATTGTGCACCAACTGCTATGAAATAAATCATAAAACTTTGAACGCGTGTGTTCGCAGTAGATTTCTAAAATATCTGCTCATTGAGAGAGGGGGAAAAAAAAAACAAAACCTGAAGATATGGGGATCTTGTCCCAACCAACCGTAACAAAGTCAATGAAAAATGCAGCACATTTGGTTTTCTTTTTTCTTCACTCACTCATTTTCATAACTACTGTAACTCTCTGAGGCATGAAACAGCCTTTAAAACAAAATAAATTGTATTAGCTTAAGACAATTAAACATCTCGAACCCTATCATGAGATTCTCTGTACTGACTTAACATGGATTTGCATTGTAAGTCTGTACTGTAGGACTAGTTACATGCACAAAACATAGGAATCTGTTCTTTGTCCACAGCCTCTGAAAACAATTCTTAACTACGTGTGAAATATGTCTGTGTATACTGTACACAGTTAATGTCTTACATCCACACTACACCTCATATATTTCTGAAATTTTGCTACAGGATGGGCCACTTGTTCAGTATATTTCTTAATATGCTTAAAGTCATGCAAAATGTACAATGAAATAAAAAAATAAATTTCAACAATATGATTAAAAAAAAAAAAGGATGTTAAGAAATAAGATAAAACAATAAAAAAAAAAAAAAAAAATAAGCATAGTAAGGAATATAACTATTAAGTGAGCCCAGCCAGTATAAGAGTGTTACTACAACTATGAGGACAGAACGTGCATGTATGCAGTTGAAAATATCACTTGGGTGTGAGCTTACCTGATCCAGCAGCAAGTACACAGACTCTCTGTGTTTGACAGCCTCTTTCTCATTCTCAAAGCCCAGACGCAGGAGACTGGATGAGGCAAGCTGGAGGTAATACAATTCATGACTGAATGATTTCATTATTCACAGAAATGTTGTACATAATCGACTCAAGTAGTTCTCATATGTACTTTAATTTCCTCACTGTTTGCACCACAGAAATATCAAAATATTGGAAAACAAAATGACTCTTCAAAATAATCTCAACAGATTTCTTTTTGATTCAATATCTACTATCTCTAGCCCGACTTTTTGGGAATTCGAAGTACCTCTATTTTCCTTTTCTTCTTTTTTTCAAACACTCTCCTGCCAACATTCGATCTAAAAGAGTCAGTAGGTTTCATTTAAAATTCAGAGCAGATTAAATTTTCAGACACATTTTGACTGATAAAATGTTAAGTGGCCAGAACCAGTCTCAAAAATGACCTCTCTGATGTAATTTGACTGCAACCGAAATATGCAATGAAAGCAAATTGTACTCATTCAGTGGGATTGCTATTTTCCTTTGCCAGACACAGATGGGTATGGGGAAAGGGAGGGGGGGGGGGTGTGTGTGTGGTTGTTTGAACAAATAAAGTAATCAGGGAAACATTTAACCTTTCTGTTCTCAGCTTGAAATGTACATAAGTAAAAGGAAAATGTTTTCTAATTGTTGTAGTAGTAGTTTTATCAATTAACAGAAGAAAATATATTTTTTTCACTCTTTACACTGCCTATTCAATATCCCTTGTGTCTGGCAAAGGGAAACACAAGTCCCACTGAAATCATCTGACACCCATAACTATAGCTATGAAATGTGTTGTGGGTGACAGAGATTAATAACTCTATTCATAGGATGTGACTCATTAACTAACAACGTTCTCCTATCACCAGTATGTCTTGTGCCCACGGCAAATGAGTCGTAAGTCGCGCCGGGTGAGTTCAAGTCACAGCTGTTTTTTTTTTTTTTTCCCCTTTTTCACTATTTTCCAACTATGATACCAAAATATTTCTTTTCTTTTTTTTTTTTTCAGATTAAAAAAAGGTTAAACTGACGTTCTGTGAAAAAAAAAAAAAATAATTGGTATCTTAGTTGGAAAGTAGATAAAAATGACCCAAAACAGCCATTTATCTTCGCTACCTGGCGCGACTTCCGAATCATTTGCCCTGGTCACAAGTCATATCATATGTGATGAGGAGCCATTCCCCGTATTGTCTATGTGATCTATGTGACACCAAGCCTATGAAGAGCTGGGAACAGAACATGGAGGTAACAGGTGAGAGCTTACGGCCAGGAATTCTTGCAGCCTCTGATCAGTGTCCCCAGGTCCATACAGAGAGAACAAGGCACCGGCCAGTCCATTAATGCTCTTGGCCAGGCAGTGACTGTTGCTCAGGTGACCTATCACAATATCACACACAACTGTTTCAACACTTTCATGAATTCAATTTGTCTTGCTGAGCAATATACTTGCTCATATGAATACAGTCAATAACAACATCTTGTGTAAGAAGAAATTTCATAAATGTGCAAATCTACAGATTGTGACTTTTTTTTTCCTGAGTTGTTGAATATTTCATTTAAAAATGCTGCACAGGTCTTAACACATCAAAAGTTTAGTATGATGTTTAGTACTTCGTGGACAAGTGCAGCAAACATATATCAAGTAATAATCACATTTTTGACATGTGCAGGCTAGCCAGAGTTGGCCATCCTAGCCCCCTGCCCTGTCATAGTGTGTTGATATCTTTAACCTGCTGTCAGACTTGAATAAAGGTGACACAGCAAAGAGTCTATTGTCAGTCTCACCTTCTAGTGAAGCTCTGAAAGTTGAGAGATCCATGCGTGCCAGTTTGGGAATGGACACAGCAATAAATACAAACAGCAGGCAGGCAATTGTGTACTCATCCTCAGCATGCTCTGGGAAAACATATGAATCAAATAATAATAATAATAATAGAGAGTACATGTATTTATATAGCACTTATCCCTGTAATTACAGGCTCTAAGCGCTTTACGATCTATTATTACCCCCGACGGACCCAAAGAAAACAATCATAAACGTTCTCAGCCTCCTGGGAAGCATACAAGGCGGCTGATATTCATCAAATCTTATACATACACTATCATCCACAATCCTTAAATGTCTCAAATATAAGCTACTAAATACTATAAGCATGGCTGTATCTATCTACTTTCATGCTAATAAGTGATGATATCTTACAGTTCCTGAAAAAGATCATCACAATTGTTCTAGGAGTCTAAGAATTGAAAGATCACTCTCATCATAGTCCCATCTTGTAGGAAACTCATTCCTCTATGCCTCATGTGTAAAAACAAAAAAACAAAAACACAAGCCAAACACAAAAAACCCATACCGCTTTTTAATGTGCGCAGGGCATTGCAGAGAGTGGGATCCACACTGCACTTCTCTCCCGCTGACGAGGCCAGTTCGTTGACCACCTAAAGTAAATCACACAGAAGATTGGAAAGTCAGTATTAAAGAAACAAATACAGTTAGAATACTCGTGTTTGAGCCCGAGTTCTCTTATCAACTGGGACAGATTAAAGACTGCTGGAAAGCTACTTGTGATATTTTTGTCTATGTGCATATAAAAGTGAATGTATTTTGTACATCTACTGTGTCACAACTATGAATAGTATCTCCTTATGAGCACAAATGAAGTTCATCTTTTTTTAATCTCCTTTGGTTCCACAATGAAACGTATGACATATAGATATACAAAAAAATAAAAAATAAATAATAATTCTATTAAACACTATATTCTATAGCTCTTTGCTTGTGGAATAAATTGATTATTTGAAGGATACATCTGCAATCATCAGTTCTTGTGCTTAAAAGAAATTACGATGAGCTACGGTTATGGCTACTTCAGTCAAAGTTCATGTTTATGATAGGTTTACCATATGTTCAACAACACCATTCTCTTTCATATCAGACAGACAAGTTTGATACATCAGACACTGAGGAAAAACTACCAATGTCAACAACAACAACCCATAACTATCAGGTCATACAGCTTTGACCTTGCACTTCTCTTTCTTGTTTTTAAAATGAAACTAGAGCAAGTATCAATTCAGACTGAGTGAGAACTTGGATCCTCTCTCTCCATCTACATATCAAAGCACATCTCAAATGTCTGGAATAGCATGTTGCCCTGGTTCTGTTAAGCTCAAACTGTATTGTCACATCATAGGGGCAAAGAGAAAGTTATTCCCAGAGAATGATAATAATTAAATATATGAAAAGAAAAAAAAAAAAAAAAAAGAAAAGAAAGAAAGAGAGCATACATTCTCTTGAAATATGAATGATATTTAGTTCCTAGTGACTGTGTATCATTTGTCAAGATATATAATTTTTACATATTACTTGAAAGCTGACAGGAATTTTGGCCCTTGGCTATCATTGCAGAGACCATTTGTAAAATATCCTAACTAGATCTACTGTTTTTCAGAAAATTGCAGAACAAAAATTGGTTATGATATATGGGAGTATCTATACTGTTTTATTGATATAACCAAGAGTATTTTTACATCATTTATATGGCAAAACATAACATATGAATATGAGCTGTAATAATTTTTCCAACATAATTATCTTAATACACGTATCTCTACAAAATTTATTTGATACAATTACAATATTGCTATTTATTTAAATATTACCTCACATGCTGTCTACTCTCTCAACAACAGCAATTCAAAATAAAAATTAAAAAAAAAAAAACAACTCTATCCGTGACTCATACTGATGACCAAAATATCCACTGATAAACCAAACAGGGACACAAGAGACAAAGTAATGATGACGATTCACAACACAGACTGACGTCCATGTATATGATGGCACATCTAAGATGGTATGAGACACCCACAGACTATGACCAGTAAAATGGTCATCTTCATCCCAAGCAGCAACCAGGACAACAGGAAAAGGTAAAGAAAAACGTCAAACCAACCAAATACAGGGTAGAAAATACAACAATTGTCAAAGTAAAAACACATCCAAGATTATGAATGGAAAAACATGGTGCCAAATGAAAGGACCCAATAAGTAAAATAAAGTTAGACTTATAAAGTTAGACTTATTCTTTAATTATGGAACAACATGCTGTCCTTTTTTCTCTTTCTTTTTTTTTTTTCTCTCATTTCATAGATTTATTTTTGGATGTAAAAGTCCAAACTTAGGACTCTAAAGATCCTGTACGTGAGATAAACAGTAGTACAGTTCTAGTTATGAATTCAGTGCTGATAATATTAGATAGCCATAATCCTGAAACTTAACACTTTAGATTAAAAAAAAAAATACATAAAAACTGAGTTTTCAGTCACAGTCTGAAGATGATGTTATAAGAAGAATGAATGCAAGATAACACTTACAAAAACATCCAAAGTCAACAAGAGAACACCAAACAAAATAAACAACAAACTAGACTTAGGAAGACAAAATAAGACATAGTTTTTGTTAGTGCAAGATTGATGATTACATGTACACACTTGAAAAAAAAAACAACAACAACAACAACACAGAATTTTAACCGGAGTTTAAAAGAAAAAAAAATGCTGCTGGTAAAAGATAATAATTTTATTTTGAAGTATGCCAAACTGTAATGGCATGGAGTTCTAAAAAGAGATTCTTATTTAAAAAATTGCACACCATTACATGTACTAATTTTCTTTATCTTTTGTTTCTTTTTTTTCCCTTTTTCATTTCATTGAAGAAAAGAACAAAGGTACAATGAAAATGTGCTATAACAGGATCTCTGAGACCAACCTTGTGGTCTCATTATAACTGATTCCTCTTATAACAGATATAAAATGACCTGATCTATTCTTGCGCTAACCATGGGTAAAGACAAAATTTGAGGACAAATTTCTTGAGCTCTGGTTTAAGAACTGAACAAACAAAAGCAATTAGTCATGTCTTCTTGAAACAAAGCCTAAACTGACAAAAACACTTTGACATTTCACAATTCCAATTTGTCCAACACAGCAAATGAAATCAAATAAGCAAAGGGAACATACTACCAAATCCCAGGTCAAACAACTAGGCCAGTAAAAAAAACATGTCACTATAAAAAATATGTCAAATACAGTCAATTTCAAAGACAATACAGAAGGCATTAAAAGAACTGATTTTTCAGTTTCAATCAAAACATTAGAAAGACAATAACATTTACACAATGGAGTTACTTATATGGAAGTTGTACAAGTAAAAAGGAGTATTTATTCTTCAACTTAGAATTTGCCTTGGTGTCTATTTGCTACTCTACTTGTTTGTGATAATGTTTTATTTTCATTTACCCTTTGCCATAAAATTACAGCTCCAGTCTTTCTCATGTGATAACAACATTGCTTTCGTCTAGTTCACAAGATGAATTATTATTTTTCATCAACTGATGAGACAATAATACCATTTTTATCTCCAGCAGATGGACAAATCATAAGGATCCTTTTATATATGACACACTGAACAGCAAAGAGGCACTGCATGGGCACTGGGGATTGTCCTTGACCAGCCTAATTACTGCCCTTTGCCACACACAGGGGTTCTTGAACCTGCATAGTGAAAAGGGGAAAACTCACTTTTTCATCGTTCCAGCTCGGAACCTTCACGATTCAACATTCTGATGAATTTATGGTTTAAAAAAAAAAATGAGATGCAACACAAAATCAGGCTCTCCTCAAATTTTGAGCTTAAGGAGTTATTGGTACCAGTATTAAGTTCATTCATTTCCCTTTCTGTGTGTGCAAAAATTTTTGTTCTGCCCTAAGCCAAAGTTGAGCTATTGGCAATTAAAGATGATGGAGGTGACCTGTTGCTGCAGCTGAATTCTTTTAGAAAATGGCCGATCACTTTTGTCAATCCTTATTAATTTTTGTTAGCTCATACCATTAAATTACAATTTTTGGGATTTTACTTAGTCTATTTCAACAAATTTATTTAACTCTGAAATGCCTTTTTACATTGACATGGGAAGAGTGCTGTTAAGAATAAACAAAACTGCCCTAAATATTCGTTCACACTGTTAAAAAACATGTGATTTCTCCATTTACCACTGTTTGACTCGTGTCACTTCTCAAATGTTCTCTCAAAAACTGATCTGTGTCTAATATTTCAAATAGAGAGGGAAAAGTGATGTCTTGTTCCACACCCCCTGTGTCTGGCAAAAGGAAACGACTGGGCTGGCTAACAACCAATCCATATTTGAAAGATGGCTGTGTTCCGTAGTTTTCTCTGACTATGCATGAAGTCTGTGGTCTCATGTCAGTGGTTGGTACAAACATAGAGGACAACAAGACCCACTGATAAAATGTAAACAAGAAGATAAATATGATAAAAAAAAAAACAACAACACAACAGACAGATAAGGGGAAGGGGATGCCTGGTCTAAAAAGGTCATTGACTGACAGGGCACAGCAGGGAGCAAGTGCGTTACACACCTGTTGCTTGAGGGACACCGGCTGGCGTAGGGGAGGGATGAAAAAATAAAAAATAACAGCCATATAACAGCAGAGGTATGGTATATCGCTATCACAGCATGGAACAAACAACGGCATTGTAAAAATGCTTATCAACTATGAATATGACAGTATGATAATTACTGTTTCATCATGGACCATTGAGCAATGGTTACAATTCTATTTCCTCCATATGCACTCTTAGACCTCCTGGCCATTTACCATATATGCACCATGACCAGGTATACAAAGCAGTTTCATTTCCCTCTGAACTCATGGAACAACTGAAAATGAAACTGGTTAGCAAATCACTAGCTATCATCACATCATATTCTGCTCCTTCCCCCAATCTCTACCCCTGCAGTGTATATACCTAATGACCCTAATGACTAAGCACACATGACATTTTTTAGGCCATCAGAAATATAAACAAACTGGAGAAAACTTCAGACAGACAGGGACACATCCAGGATGTTGTTTAAAGTTATAATCATAACCAAGAAAGACAGCACAATTTGCAAAGATATGTTCCCAGAAGAAAACAATTTTCTGGAACATTCCAAGTGCCAAGATACAAAGGTTAAGTTTTTCACAAGAATATACCATGAACAAATCTTGAAAAAAAAAAAAAAAAAGAAGAAGAAGAAGAAGGAGAAATGAGCGCCTCAGTGTAAGGCAGTGTTGTGCATGTTCAAAGGGAGATTCTGACTGGATTTCAGTCTGATACTAATACTTCCATGCTGTGAAAGGTGGACCTCCAGGTACTTATCTCTGCCTATCCCTCATTGTTTCTCATACTCATAATTATCTGAACACCACATGTATGGCCTCCATACAACTAGGACTCAGTTACCCTCAGCATTTCATGCCAGTCTAGTATGGCCTACCATCAACATAATTACCAATGTCAAAAAATTGTGAGAAAACTATCTGCCAACCCTTGTAAAATTCTTACCACGCGACTTTTCTGTTTAGACACAAATTGTTGAGTCCTGAATGATCACCTTGATAGGAACTTACGCTTGTAGTTTCAAATACTCGCGCGAGACATTCCTAACTATATAATGATGACAAATTACTACTTAAAGAAAACATTTAATAATGTTGATTTCCTAAGTTGCAATTCATGGACAACTGGTAAAGAATGGAGGTGAATTATGGAGGAAGATGATGCTAAGCATTAAGAAGCCCATGACACAGCAGCAAAAAATTTAAGCAGTTAGTCTCACCCAAGTGGCATGAGGCCTCTGTAGAGATAGTATATATGCTAGGTAAGTTGCCAAATTAGATCATAGAAATCATCTTGAGACGGACTCCTTTGTTAACACTGACAAATTAATAAGAAGACTTGGAGAAGATGAGAATGGTGGTAGGTGAAAATCTTGCATAATAATGAGGCCTGGTTGAGAAGTCAGCTATGCCAGTTACAAAATTCATTTCAAGTAATTAATAGAGAGACTTTGACATGTGTTGTTTTGTTTTCACTGACAAATTAATAATTCCATACAAGGGAAATGTTTTGTGTAAACATGCAACATAATGCCTTGTTTCATTAACGGCAGGCATGACTAGTTCCAGGTGAGAATGAATGACATAAAATAAGTGGACAGATGGAATAACGTAATATTTTGTGAATATAGTCTATTCAAAAGTTTCATATCAAGAGACATTAATGCCTGGTGAATACAAAATATTCATCTGCGGTCAAGCAGGTTGATTATTACCATCATTAAGTGAAAGTACCTTGCATACAGTACATCTTCAAGATATCTAGGTATGGTATAAGCGATGCAGTTTGTTAGTGTTAATATGATGGATGGCATCTGAGTGATTTTTTTTTATTGCCAGGGCAGAAGTCATATTTGTCTAGTCTGACAATCCTGCAGGAAAATAGCAACATTAAAGTTTTCACAACTTTTTTTCTCCTGAAAAGATGACAAATCATATAGAAATATGTCCTTTCTTTGTCAAGTAACAATATTGTTTTCTTTTGAAATTCTCGACAATCACTGGCTTAAATCTAAATACATAGGCTCATGAAATCAAACTCTCCTCAACTCATTTGAAACAATTTCTTTCCAGCTGAAATAAGATAAAGGTAACTACGTAACATGTCTAGCTTATCAGGAAACCCATCAAACAGTCTCATCACTCCTAACCATGACTGGAAGGTATTGCTAAAATCTGCCCAACAAACCAGTGTTTCTACCCTCTTATTCTTACACAAAAACAAGCAATGCAATTCAAAAACCTTACAATGATTGTGTTTGAGATATCTTCTTCTATGTTTGTCACAGAATAGCAGGTCAGATCTATTTTCTATCTCTAACTGGCAAAGATCGTAAAACTGATTCAGTCTCATAACTGGTTAAGCTTAAATTAAGACCTCTGAAAATTTGCGTCCAGCAGCAGTCAGTGGTAGTGGACTGTTGTTTAAAAAAAAAAAATAAATAGAAAAAAAAAAAGAATAAAAGACAGGCAAGTTGGCTGTGGGGTCAGCCGCAGCCTTTCGCTCACTCGTACAGCCAAAGATATCAGTCTATCGTTATCATTTGTATAGTAAATAAGCTGAATGCCATAATGCAATCTATTATCTATTGTTCCTTATCATACTATTTAAACAACGTTCTTTAAAAAAAAAAAAAAAAATTAAATAAAACTTCCTCCATCAAGCAGTTGCTCTCTACCTAAAAAAGCGAAGCTTGAAAAGACCAGCGTTAACTTAGAATCTAGGTCAATAAAAGCAATAGAGTACAACTGCTGATCGATTAGTTTTTAGTTTTAATCACAATTCAGACTTGTGGTAACAATGCATCAAGAGTATCAGTTCTGAAAAGTCAGCTATGTTTTTTTTTTTTTTAAAATGAAAAATACAAAGTCGTACACACTCACAGGAATGTGGACAAAGAGTGACTGCAAGTTATGAATACCACTGGATGAGACCTTGACGTCATAGATTTTTAGCTGACTGAGGCATTGGGAATCTGGACTGCACAAATCTAAATCACTTCTTTCAATCTTTTGGTCACAACTTAACACTTTGCAGAAACATCCGCTTACTTTGAACCCTTTCCACTTAGGCTAGTTTTCATAAATAGCTCAAACCTTTAAAAAAAAGTATAAATATTTTAGTCAAAGGCTGTGCTTTCTTCAAGAGTGTGCTAAAAAATAGATGACAGATTTTAAAAATGAAAGAAATATTATTTGCAAGTACATGAGTTAAAGATATATAGAGAAGATAAACAATAAAAAATGCAGATATAAAATCTGTCCCATCACAGTAATTTATAATCTATTTATTTATTCCAACAAACTCTCGATAACCTCTGACTATATTGCAGAGAAAACTGGATCCAATGACTGTGAGAACAAAGCAAGAATATGTGCAGCGATGAGTGCAATCTTTTCCCTCAATACTGTCTTGGTACCAGTTTTCATACATTATTTGGCTTAATTGATCAAAATTAATCTGGTAGAGTAAAAAGCAGTTTTTACTTGGCATGTAGATGTGCATGTAGCAGAAAAAAAAAGAATATACATAAAGTCTAAATGAACAACCACAAAACTTACGAGCTGGTGAATAACACAAACAAAAGAGAAAAGAAGAAAAAATATTATAAAGATAATTAATCTGGGGATTACAATGTAATATTTTTTATTTACAATGTCTATTCCTTTTTTTTTTTTCTGTCTTTATTGTAAAAGAATTCAAAATATTATGTGTTTCCTGGAAGAAAGAAAAAGTGTTAAGCTATATTTGAACCTGATGTTATGTTCTTGCCAACATGGCCTTTATCTGCTGATCACTTTCTCAACAGAAAAATGAAATCTTTAACTCAAATGTCTCTGCGAGACAGGATCTTCAATCTTACCAATGACAACTGGTCAGTCCTAATCATGGGCTAGGATGTACAATTTATTTACTTCATGTTTAATAATACTGATGATTATTTCATGCATGATTAAACCTAGTGATGAGTTATTAGAATTCTTCAAACCCATGTCAACAAGAGAAAACTGCAAAGATAACAGGTGTACAAATATGTACCAATTATTTCTGTTAAACAATCACAATGACAGTACAAGTAAACACTACACTAAGTTATTATATATGTTCATCATTCATTTCTGTTTTAAAAGGAAAAAAAAATTTAAGTCAATACAGAACTCATTTCATAATCCTCAGAGTTCAGTTGGCGATTTACACAAAATGACAATTTCTAGATCACCTTACCACCCAGTAGCATTAGAAATGTCAAATAAAAACATTTCTAGGAATGATCTTGGACACACAAGAAGATATAGAATCAGACCTACTCACCATGGAATCCTTTGTGTTTGGCACATGATGCTGAATATCTCGAATGGAACCAATCAGGAATGGAATTCTTTGGTCTAGAACCTGCAACAGCCAGCAAACTATTAATACACTGGTTTTTGCTCTCCTGATTTCACTATTTCATCAGCAATGAAATCTGTTTTAAAAACTACAAATGGTGGTGGTGGTGGTGGGGGCCCAAGAAAAACCCAATGCTTCAAGTGGATCATACTCAAAGTAACAAACAAGAAAATGTTAAAACAGAATTAAGAAAACCAACAAAGTTGATTCAAAAACATCATCCTTCACATTGTCTGCTCTATTACAATGTAAGAAATTGGAAATAATTAGCAAAATTATTCAGCGGAATTTACCAATGTTTAGAACTTTTAGCAAACAAAGCCTTCTAGAGAGAAAGATCTTGAATGATGCAGGGAGCAAACTTTTAGACTGGAGTTTCTGTAACGCTGATGAGGACTGGCAGAGTGGCACACTGTCACCTCAACTCACAACTGTTCTAGAAAATCAGAGCTAAGTGAATTGACAGATTATGCTCCACACAAATAGTGTTTAGTAATTTTGATATGAGAATATACATGGACTACACAAGCCATACTTTATGTATGGTTATGTTTAACGTGGACCCTCTATATGATACACAAAATGATAACTTCAATGCACAATTTCTCAAAATTACACACAGGGAACATGCAAATATTATGAACTGAAGCGACAATATATCAAATATCAAAGCTGTTGAGAACTGTGGTTGCTATCTGGTGGCAGGGTCCCACAAAAGATGCATACTAAGCCACTTACGTCATTAAGGGCTTCCTGTGCCAGGGATCTGAAGGCCAACAGGACACCAATTCTCGTCATCCTCAACAACAAAACATCTGCATCTGTGAGTGCAAGGAAAAGAAGTAAGTTAAAACCTGAACAATCTAGATCAATATTGCCTTGGGTCAGGCTTTTTTTTGTTTGTTTGTTGTTTGTTTGTTTGTTTTCTAAAAGAGAGAACTCATCACAAATAACGAGTCATCACACGTCAAATATTAAGAGCTCTGCAGTACGGTGGGAGGATTTATAAAATGCAGAATTTAAAAAAAAATTTCATTTTTTTTTCCTTAATGAACATTCAGGAATAGTTTATACTTTATCTCTTCCTCTCTCTCTGGCCTTTTTTTTTCTTTTAAAAAGTTTTGTATATTTAATTTTTTGTGGACAGTGCTATCTGTCATTTAAAATGCTAATCTGACAGCTTAATGGATTGAAAGATAAAAGGAGATTGCCCCCAGGTTAGGGCTGAAACTGCTATCTTGGATTGGAATGTCCATATATGTAAGTGAAACATAAAATTTTCCAGGAACTGACTTGCAGATTTAAAACTCAATTTATTTTATGACCGATATGAATCGTTTTACTGTTTGCATCATTGTTTGGAGGTAACAACATGCAATGAAGAGATTCTTGGGTGATGTTATGATTAACAAAAAAAAAAAAAAAAATTGCTTCAGAAAGCTTCATCTACTAATACCTGTTCAGAAATTCACCATGGACGCAGATATCTGAAAACTCATCAAGCATAACACCCAGATACACAGGAATTGTTTACGAGAACAAAAAAATATTGGTCTACATGTATGTCTCTTTTTTTTTTTTTTTTCCACAAAAGGTACAGATGTGCTCTGGAATAGTAACATAATCCCTTACCTAAAACCTCTGTCAACAAATGAAGATGAGGATGTATTTTTTCACAGACCCACTGTGGTATTGACCTCAGTAAATCTCACAAGTACGAACACTTAATTATTTTGCTTGTTTGTTTCTTTTGTTCATAATTCACTCAGTCTTTTCTTGAAGAAACCACACTCACTGAATGATTGTTTTACTGGACACTTTCATTATTTGATCCTAAAGGCAATCACTGTTTTTATTTTTTTTTTCTTTACCCACACAATGTATGATTAGTTTAATGTCAATATGTTGCAGGAGGCACTCAAATGTAAAATCTTATAGGAACAAATTATATACCCTGTACATCATTGTATGCAAAGTCTGTCTGTAGAACCTCTGTGAGATAATCTCCATCAGGAGGTTGAAAGATGTATATAGAACGTAACATAATTAGAGTCTCAATATATTCCCCATACCAAGACTGGCAAACAATTTTCTCACAAAATTAAACACATCCAAATTATTGATTCACCAGATTTAAAAAAAAACAAACAAACAAACAGACAAACAAATTAACCCACAAGAAAGAAATATTCTTCAGGAGGAAAAAAAAAAAAGAAGAAAATGAAATCATGCAACATGCAAAGCGCTAGCTTGAAGCAATGTCGATATGTCTGACTATACTTGCATCATTCTGGTTGTACTTTAACAATCTCCGCTAAGTTGTCCCAAATGCCCATTACTTGGGGTCTACCTTAATACATACAGACACTGATCATGTAGATTACAGAATTTTCCATTTCATACATGCTGACATCACATATAGCAATTCCCAGTTAATGCAAAAACTCAGAACTTTTCTTGACAACGTGTCTCAACACTGGTCCTGATTGGTCTGACAAAATAATGTGGCATGTGTTGATACACCCTCTTAATTACAGGCAAATAATGCCTACTGGCGGTGAGTTGGCAAATAATACTTAATTTGAACTCATGAACAGAGCTAAGCAATTGACTCTCATATTTTACTTTACAGCTTCATACATAAAAACTGCTTTTTCAACCAAAGTATGGTTTATAGACAGTAACACAAAGCTGAAGGCAAATAATGAAAAGATTAAAAAAAAAGCCAGAATATCTCCATAAACACTGGAATCAGTCTGACATCATCACAATTTTCATGTGTTGCCGACAGCACAAAGACATGCAAACAGATGTGACAGTAAACTGGAGGATGTGTTGGGATTCTGTGCATATAATGTTGTCTTTCCTCACTTATGACTGTAAGCAAACTTGACATTGTTTGCTGATGTCCACAACATACACTGAGAGAGAGAAAGAAAGAGAGACAGCGAAAGAGAGAGAGAGAGAGAGAGAAAGAGAGATCCTAGCGGATGGGAGGCCAGTATATTTTCTAGCACTGATCAAACATGCAGACAGATGGGATACAATCTCACTAGAAGCCGAGACCATGCACATGCAAACTACCAGTACAAATAAACAAGGCCACCAATAAAAAGTAAGTTCCCTCCAGTCAACCTATCTAACATTTAATAAAGGGAAAAAAAAAAACAAAAAACAAAGAACACAGATTTCAGTTGTTTACTCTGTTGAGACCTTCTAGAGAAATGTTTTCACTTAAATGTGCTATAAAAAAAAAAGTACTTTGGCTGCAGAAATTCCTTTCTGTGGGTTGGGTAAGAGGGCTGCTTGTAAAAAGTCTCGACCCCTCCTCCCTCTTCTCTCTACATAACTTTGGGACATACAATACTGAATGTGACAATCTTCTTTGGGTGTGGAGGAAGTTGTCGAGGAAAATGGTTTTTGTGTACAACACAGCCCAGTGAGGGAACAGTTCACTGTATACGTGGCTGCGGTGAATGAGCATGCAAGCAGCAATAAGAAATACATTAATGTCTTGCACACATCCATACATTACAATATATGTGTTTCAGTTAATATGGTGAACTTTACATACATATATAATATGCCTGTATATGTGTGTATGTATACCAGTGGTGCCATACAACGAGATCAAGATTAACTATGCACTAGCAATGGTACAGAAGAAATGTGGGCCATACAGAAGAATGACTTGTTCCAATGAGTATGACAGCCACAAACTCTAAAATTACTACACAACATCATATGCTGGCTCTCTATAACTCATGTATCCTCTGAAACCATCTAAAATAACTGAGGGCAAGTACCATAAGGCAACATAACTGATGAAAAACACTATCACTATCTATAAGCTTTATGCTTGATGCAGCTTTCTTCAAATATTTGATATTAGTTTTATCACTGCTGATGAAAGACCCGTCGATCTCTCTCTCTCTTTTTCTTTTTTTAAAACGTTCTCACATCTCATTTTTTTCTTTTCTTTTCAGCCTTCTCATATCTCTTTTTTTTCTTATTTAAAAAAAATGCCCCCCCC
>JBCAUA010297800.1:0-19537 GCA_038406235.1 Peronia verruculata | reverse complement strand
GGGGGGTCGGAGGAGGGAGGAAATGAGCGAGAAAGAGAGGGGTCTGATGAAGTGCAGGAAATAAAATGAGAGAGAAATGTGGTGATTTCGAAGATATCAACACTGCGGTGTAACTGTTCATTTCTCAGGCAATGCTAGCTGAAACTGTCAACGACGCCCCTAATATCGATTGTCGACAGATTGTGATTCTAATGACCCAAGCGGGAAAGATTAAAGATAACTTGTGATTGTCAGACTTGTGGCGGGCTTCCCTTGTTTGTTTAACTGTTTGTGTTTTTGTGTTCTGTTCTTCATGAAAGATTGGTTGAGGAGTGGCGCCGGAAATAAACAGACGGGTGTACAGACAGGTAGATATTCGCGACCAACCCATCGACAGAGTCAGACAGGCAAATTGGCAGAAAGATAGACAGAACGGTCAGCAGACATGTGAATAAACAAAGAGCCAAACAGAAATGTAAGCCAGCAGACAATCGGGCAGACTTGAATTTTTAAGTGAAATATGATGATCATTGTATTGCGATTTATGTTGGTCAAGCGTTTGATCAGGGAATCGTGAACACAGACCCTCTACCGTTATAAATATTGATCAGATCTGGCTGGCTGGGTATCGCATGCTCATAAATGTGAAAGAAAGTAGAACACAAGTCGGGCAAAGTGTCTCTCAAAGAGTATCTCTTTTCGTCTCCTAAGAGTGGCCCATGGTGTCAATCATGTGTTGTTTATTTGGTTTCTCCATAGCAGAATATTATTTTACCTACCTAGTGACTCTCTTCATAAATATCCTCATGTATATTAGTCTGCTTGTCTGCCTCCGTCTGCCCGAATGCCTACATACCTGCCTTCCTGTCTGTCTGTCAGTCTGTCGTCTGTCTGTCTGTCTGCTTGTTTCCGTCCGTGTATCCACCCGTTCTTGTTCCTATCGATCCGTCTGGTTCAATCTTTTTTTTTTTTTTTCTCTCTTAAATTAGTATTTATGTGACTGTGTTTGCCTTTGTTTTGTGAATGATTTCTTTCCCTGTCTGCCTCCTGTCAAAGTGTAGTAGATTAATTTTGAATCAGCCGTCTCTTCTTAATCTTTGATCTACCATAATTTCGTAGTGGATATTATTCCGTTTTTGGTAGTTGTTTTGGTAGTAGGCCACATTAGAAAAAATACTAAACCCTTGTTTTATATATCGGGATTGAGACAGAAGAATGGGAGAAATCGAGGAGATAAAGGGTAAAATAATCCTTAGTAATCACACACTGATTATTTTCTGCTGACTTAGGTTATTCAAGCAGATTTACCTCCCCCAAATAGCCTCGCTAAGTACCACACATAGCCTGCTCAGATAGTCTTTATTTTCCAGCTTGATCATTATTGGTTTGTTGTTATCACGGGTGGGGTGTTTGCATTTCTTATGCTGATAGTAGTTGTGATGATGGTGGTTGTGGTAGTGATGGTTGTGGTTGTGGTAGTGATGGTTGTGGTTGTGGTAGTGATGGTTGTGGTTGTGGTAGTGATGATGATGTTTGTGGTAAGAATGACGATGTTTTAGACAGAGATGCTGATGATAGAGGCAGTTTAGTGGATGATCTTATTGTGATTATGATGGTGAATGATGGTGGTTGTTGCGGCTGATGATTTTTTTTTTTTTTTTAGAGATGGGAGGGAGGAAGATGGGGGAACACGAGAAGGGAGAGAGAAAAGGCAGGGAAGCGGAGAGGAGAGGACGGTATTGACAGAAGTCTGACTCCGATATGGATGTTCTGTGATGATGTTCCTGTCACATCGTTTTCCATTGCCTGACCTGACTATATCGATTCTTGTCTAACGTACCACGAATTTATGTCGGAGAGATAGGACGCCAATGCTGAAGCGATAGACACGAATCTTGAGCTGCCCATTTAATCCTTGGTGGATCTTCAGGATATCCGCTCTGATAGTGGGGAACTGTAGTGATTGCTAATCCTTCTTGATATTGATTTTTGGGTAAGACATCAGTACCGCTGTCTTAGACATCGACCATCGGATTCGGAGGGTAAACCTGTCTAATACACGACGTCTTAAGGCTGCATTGATTCAGAGGGAGAGGCGGGGGGGGGGGGTCCTAAGGTGATCTTTCTTTGGAAGCCAGAGTTTTTTTGTTGTTGTTTTTTTTTTTTTAACTCGGACCATTAAGCATAGAACTGGAATCTAGGAGTCCACATCTTACAAACTGCCCTATGTCCCGTCAATTTAACACGAGATTGCCACCAATGTGATATTTATTTCTGTGTTTAGGAAGGAACATGTAGCTGCATAAGAGTGATCCATGAGAGTGAACATTCAGTGTCCTTTCCTATAGGATGGCTAGGCATCATAAAATGGTTGGTTATAGCACACTGTTATATTACGCTACAACGCTCCATTGCAGAACTTACTGCCAGAGTTTTGGTCTGGATCACATCTTCTTCCCCAAATGCATCGTATCTAGAACGGATCTCATTACAAGATAGTCTCTAGTGTCACACAAAATAAGTTCAGTGATCAGGTCAGATCTCGCAACCACCAGTACTCGTAACTTTGCCTGTATCTCAACATTATAAGTTCCCAGGAAATGTGTGGGATTTGTCCAATCTGATCCGAGGAGGACAGCGCCGATTTTCATCTCCGGACTTGAATAATTCTTCGCCCCTGAAATAACTGGGTTTTCCTTTGTAAAAAATACAGCAATTGCATACCCTGTTTATGCAGTTGGGAGCTTTCAATTACCTCATCATACTGCTAATAATAAACTCTGAAGCGGTTTGTCCTGGAATCATTTATCTGTCTTGTCTCCTAATGATAATAATTATCAATGTTGTGGACTTTCCATGATGAGCGTGTATGTACGTTGGTGGTATCATGGGTGAGTGAATGTAGTTGTAGGTGTAAGAGGGTGAGTGGTTACTTTTATTTCTGTTTGTTGTTAGACGCATTTTCTGTGTCTTCCACTCTATTAAATTAGAAGGAAGGCCGGCTGGGTCTCGTTTCTGTAAACCGTTGACTGACACTGCGATTATCCGGGATGTATCACCGCCGAACTATCAGCCTGCCTGATAATCGTGACACTCGCTCATGGCTTGGGCCGCAGAGAGCTAAAGATGGTCGCTCTCATAACATACTTGTGCCAGTGTTTTACCGAGACGTTGATGTATTCTTGTGTCCAAATTGTTTACATGTCTTGTAACCTCATACTTCATATTCATGGTGGCCTTTGACCCAGTTTAGAGCTAAGCTTTCATCGAATTGTGTTTGTGATTCAACCTGAAGAACTAAGACATTTTTTTGCCACCTGCTGAAAGAAAGGGCCTGTCGAGGAGGTTGTCGGAGTTAAAGCAGCGAGTGACACACTCTAGCAGTGATACATTGACAGTCAGGCTTTTCAACATCATGTTGTATAAACATTGCAGTACAGCTTTGATTCAGTTGCAAAAAGGCTGTAGGATAAAATACCTTGTGAAAGAAGTTACAAGAAAAGCCGCACATCACCTCAAGATATAACTGGATCGTAGTTTGGTGAGATTTAGGAGCAGTTACTGATGAAATGAAGAGGTAAAGTTGTCTTATGATTGGGTTAGGCGCGAACCTCGCCAAATATGATGGGTGGTGATAGCAATGATGATGTTGATAGTGATGGTAATGGCGGTCATGGGACACCGTTGTTTGCGAAGTCAGTCAACTCAATCAGCATGGTACCATAGATAGCGATAGGTTTCATATCTGTACATCTTTGCTGTCCTTTCATGTCATCATTTTTCAGTATAAGGAATATTAATATAACTTCAGGTTTCAGTTGCAATATTACTACATATGAGACGCGACACGATGAAATCAGGCTCTTGTCAAATTTTGAGCGTATGGAGATATTGGTATCACTGTAAAGATTATTTATTTCCCGTTCTGTGCGTGAAAAAATAGCTGTTCTATCTTAAGTAGAAGTTGAGATATTGGCAAGTAAAGACGATGGGGGTGACCGGTTGCTGCATTTATCGAGAAAATGGCCGATCACTTTTGTAAATCTTTATTAACTTAATCCTTGTTAGGTCATGCGATCAAATTACACTTTAGGGCTTTTATTCGATCTATTTCAGTAAACTGAACGCTGAAATGCATTTTTAGATTGATATAGAATGGTTTGGTGAAGAAAAAAAAAATGCATTAAAAATTCGTTCACTATTGAAAAACACGTGATTTCTCCGGTCGGCTCAGTTTGACAAGCGCCCGATTTCATCGTGTCGTGTCTCATATTATTTTTTTAGAATAGAACCATGTTGATGCCCTTTAACTGTTTGAAATTCTTTGTACCTTAATATGATGTTATGTTTATATCATTTCCATGGACTGTTCTTTGTATTTGTTTTTGTATATCAGTTGCCAAGGTCCCATTAAATAAAAATTTATCATATATTTTTTAATTGCTATTGAGGGGGGGGGGGGGGTGGGGAGGAGTGAATTCCTGGGAGAAAATTTTAATATCTGTGTAGGTGTGATGTGGTTTGCAAAGATTGTGAACACTTATTAATAAAACTTTGGGCTCCTTTCTCCGTATCCTCTGGCCACTTCATCCTTATTCTCTTGTCTCAGACTTTTGGTGTGCCAAAGCAATCACCTGTCGTGTTTAACAGTATTCACTTGAAGCATTTATTCGTATCTAGTATCTGACCTTCCTCTTTACGTCCCTCGCACACATATACTCATACATTTACTTTATCACCCTCTCCACCCCCACCCCCCCCCCAACCCGATCCCCCCGGCTTTTTCTGGGGGTTTCTCCAAGTCATGTCTCTCTCATCTCAGTCACCCCCTCCCGTCTTTAATTCTCTCTCTCTCTCTCTTTCTCTCTCTCTCTCTCTCTCTTTCTAACCTCTGTAATATTCTCGAACTTGGTGACCTGGATTTGTAGCAAAGGTTCTTTCACTTAAGATAGAATGGAGAAAGTGACGAAATACGGGATAAAAGAAGAATGAAAAGAAGATGAACGAGTGAATAAATTATGAATGCGTATTGACCATCGACCAGTTAATAGACATAATACTGACTGACCAGTCCAAAGATGTAAACCAGTGACATAATTATTGCCTATGTCGTTGGTTGAGAATTGAATGAACACCTTCAGTAAACACCAGCAGATACACCCCGGGAGTCGGGTCGAACACACACAGTTTCATACTGACACATTGGTTGGCTATGCTTGCATTGTCTACCAACATTTGGACAAAATATTTAACCTTATTAATTGAGCAGCCAACACACTGTACAGCGGTTTGTATAGCTTGTAGAAAGCATAAAAAGTCGCTATGAAATCAGAATTTTGAAGTTTACTGATTTTTTATTATTATTATTTTTCTAAATTTCAGGGTAATAGTCTATTTTTTGTCGTGAATGTTTCTGTGGGCTGTTTAAAAGACCGTTGCTCAGATTTGGCAAGAAAAGGGGAAAATGATGCTTAAATAATTTACCTATGTTTTCTTAGTATGAATAAACGGCGTTATTATAAATGTATGTAGTTTTTTCACCCTTACCTGGGACATCTCTTTCGAAATGTGGGTTGAGGACAAGACTAACATTGGGTCTGGAGACCAGAATGTCCTGACTGAGTCCGAGAGGGTTAATGTTTTCTCGCCGCCTTGATGTGCGTTATCTCTCCGTGTGGCGGAACGGCTGTCTGGAATCACCTGAGACAGTGCTCGAGGCCAGCCAGACAACATCCCGACAGCTTCCGTTATGAGACGGAGGCCCAATGTTGGAGTCCCATAACGGACATGAGTCAGAAGCAATGAGCAAGGTTAACGTAGACGGTGCGTAGTAAAATGATCGGTCTGATAATTACAGGCATTCTGACTTTGGTCTGGTCGTTCTAACTCTTGATAATGTCATTTGAAACCTCATGGAATGTGTGTTCAAAATGAGAGATCATCTTTCGCCAAGTAGGGTTCAATACGAAAATCTGAAAACATCGACATGAAAGTATAAAGTTGTGAATAAGCAGCTGGCAGCACGGCGAGCCGAGTATTGACATGGTTTTCCGTTTTTTTTTTTTTTATGTCTTCTTTTTACATTTTTTTTTACTGGTCCAATTTATACTTGTATGCATATCTTTTGATATACCTCTTAACTCTTTACGTATCAGCCCTGCCGTGCTGAATAGGCTATAGCCGTAATCGTGCTGATGCGCTGTTAATTCCCACCACACAGAAATAAACAAAAATGACCTACATGGCGATAGCAACCAAAATTGTTATTACTGAAATGTGTCTCAACAACAGCACAGTGGGATAGATTTATAGTAGTACACTGCAGAGAAGGGGATATCAGATCTCTTTGTTACTTGGAATATAATTCCAGTGCAAGTATAATGACCAAGTATTTGAGCTCACCGGCCTTTTGGTACTTTCAGGGTTAACCATATTTCCGGGACTGCAGAATTGACCAATCAGATGAGCCTGTGTGAGGCAGGTGCACAGATCTCGTTTTTGTTGTTTAAACTTTATCTTTCATCCCTTCATAATTTGTGTGGTATATTACCTTGCATTTTTTTTTTTTTTCCTTTTCTCTTCCAGGTTTTACGGTGACAGTCTCTTCAGTGTAAAGCCGTATAGTTGGAAGAACTCTATGACATTGAGTGAGTGTTCTACCTCTCCACGTTAAACACGGATTAATACCTGACTTCATCTCTTTCCTAGGTCAGTATGATGGTTTGCTCTCTGTTTTTGTTAGAGTGAATGCTATAGAGCTGCGCTTACATGCTTTCTTTTTTCTTTTTCTTCACTCAAGTTACGTCATTTTGAAAGTTAATATCTAATACATCGATAGAATTATATGGCAGCTGGTTTCCAAATGTACTGTCATCTGCAAGACCTCACGACTTAGACAAAAGGCTGCTTATTCCTTTCAACTATGACTCACTCACAACATGGACAGTCCCAGGTCCCAGTGTTGTAGATGTTGTTTCTGTTTTGACTGTTACTGTTTTCTTACGGTTGTTGTTGTTGTTGCTGTTGTTGTTGTCGGGTACGTATCGATCAGCAAAGCAAGCAAACACCTTTTCTAAACATGCAGTTATGGATGTAGATTTTTTTAAACCCTCATCATTAAAAAAACCCCAAAAAACTAGCAGTTAAATTGGGAGAGACAATAAGCCAAACAATAATGATCCTCTTTCCTAGAACATAATTAATATGACAAAAACCATTCATTAACAACCAACAGAAAGTGGTTATGACCCATGCCATTTGATGCATCGGTAAAGCATGGGATACGAGAGCTGGAGGCCCGCCATAAACTGACATGTTTTCAGAATAAATATCCGATGAACGATCCTTTTCCGTGTAGAACTCTTTGATCTTTGATCTCTGGTCGGGTTGCTTCGACCTGCTCTGATCCGTACAACCGGTTATAATCAGTGTAAGCGTCTGCATTTGCATGCGGGGGGTTTCTCACGAGAAACTGAACAATGAATGGATGGTATTCAGAATGCACTATGAGGTGAGATGTCCAGAGAAAGGTTCGTTCTTTCTTTCTTTCTTTCTTTCTTCTTTCTTTCTTTCTTTCTTTCTTTCTTTCTAGCATCAAGTTCCCATCCCATCATAGCGGAGATAGACTTAAGCAGGTCTAGTTAAACAAAACCATCTGGTAGTAGTCATTGGAGAGCATTGTATTTCCCGACCTGGGTATTAGCATCCTTTTGAGTTTGTTTTAAAATATCATGTAATAAGAAAGTTTAATAAAATTATGGTTATGTTTCAAAAACTATAATACTTTTTGTTTTATACCAGGTGGGAAACTGCAAAATTACATGTTGAAGCCTGAGACAGTCAATCAGGCGAAGCCAAGTAATGATCAAAGAGTAATATTTTTCTCACCTGTTCATAGGTGAAAAGCAGTAAACTGTTGGTCAGTTTTGCGGTATGACTACTTGTAATTCCTCACACAACTACACTACCGACACTTCCGAACCTTGTTTCAGATAGTCATTTCCCCCACTATAAGATCAAAGGTTTTTGGAATGCTGCCAACATGAAAGCATGCCTGAAGCCATACTAACAAGTTTAAAGTGTTTACAAAAAGGCCATGCCATTGGCGCACCTTTCAATCAAGTGTGCATCGCTCGCTCAAAACGATATCCAAAAGGTGCAAACTTCAGAATGGCCAGAAAGACTATCCAGGTACTGTTTGGCACTCTGACTGCCTTGCATTTTATAAGAGCCCTATAGGCCTACCTGTCCCTTTTCTCTTTGGCAGTGCTTGGCACGAGAGAACCATAATTACAGTAAAGAAGTGAAAAACAGCATGTACTCTCTTAACTATATCTAGAATAACCGCCTACTGTGTTGGTATACCTGTTAAGGGTTGAAAAAAAAATGGGATAATGTATGAAGTGTTTGGGTATCTTGTTAATATTATGCGGATATGGACATGTGTGATATGTTGGGGTATTTAGTAACGAATGATATATTAGGATAAACAGTGATGTTGTCTAGTAATGTGTCATAATCTGTTGGGACATCTAGAAGTTTGTGATAAGTGATAAGCTGGGATAATGAGTGATATTTTGAGATGTCAAACAATGTATAATATGGAGTTGCGTAGTCATGTGTGATAGTTTGAGTACCTCTCGCCTAGAACCCTCAGTATATACACAAGGTTATACGTTTTATAAATGCCCTCCTTTATGATTATCATTACACGTTGGCGTGTCTGGTAGTATATAAAACACCCATCCACTGTATATGGGAACACAGTGTTTGATGTAACATAACCATTCAGTGCTGAGGACGGAGCAAGTATAACCGCGTAATTAACAAGGCACACGCTTCGAAAGTCATGCGTGGCAGTTGCATAATCTGGAACATAAGCACATTATATTAGTCTATTGATGTTATCCTTGTGCCATAAAACATTCAGGGATCATTTTAAACAGAAACAGAAACACATAGGCTGTACAAGAATAGCTGCCTTTTAACAAAATCGACATGTGGAACATTTTAACGGAGAGAACTGAGTAACGAAATGAAGCAAGTTTAATAGGGCTCATTAATGCTAGCCAATGGCCAGGTGAAAATAAACTAAAAAACAAACAAACAAAATACAACCCATATTTTAAATTATGAACCCATGCGTTTTCATTGTGATTTTCTATTGGTGTTTCTGCTGCAGACAGTACGTTGTTAGAGATCAATGGACCATCTCTGCCTGTTGCCTTCCGACCTACCCAACCATCCACCCCCACCCTACCTACCTAGCCACCTTACCTTACCTACCTACCTACCTACCTACCTACCTACCTACCTACCTACCTACCTACCTACCTACCTACCTACATCCGCCTACCTACTTACCTACCTACAAATATGGTATAAAAAGGGGAGGGGCGATAAAATCACTTTTTTTTTTAATGAAGAACACAAAAAATGATAATATTTAAAAATTGCCAGGATGAGTAGAAAGTAAATGGTTTGGTCAAATGATTTTTCTTTTTTTTTTTTTTTTAAAGACTTTGGGATGAATTATTATATTTTTTTAGACTAAACATGTGATGCGAATATTTTCTTTTTCTTTCGTTCTTTTGTTTGTTTGCTTTGTTGTTGCTGTTTTTACCTACCTTGTCGATTCCTCTCAATTTGGTCCATTGATAATACATTTATTATGACTGAGGATGTAAGTTGTGGACCGAACTGTATGACATTCATAATTCAGGTATCATAGAAAGCTTGTGTAAAATATTTGTCCATCGAAAAGGAAGCTAGACAATAATGTTTGTGTTCGTGCAGAGATGAAGTATGTTATCAAGAGCTGCATTAATTTCAGCATAGAATATATTTTGTAATGGTTTGATGGGTTTCATATTGCAATGGCATAGAACATCCGGGGCGTTTTGTTTGTGCTGCATTGACAGGTAGACTACTGCTCTAAACGATCACCGGCTTACGAGCAACACGGTGTTCAGAATCCCATTAGCACGACTGATAGCGTAATCATTTCCCTCTGGAGTTGCTGGCATTCTGGAGTCTCGAAAGACCCTGATGTCGCTCTCTGTAGGACCTTTATATTGGATCTTTTTGTTGTTGTTGTTGTTGTTGTTGTTTTTTGCTTCAGTCGGTAAAGTTAAATTATTCTTTTACGTGAGAAAGGCCTGGTTCTACAAATTCATCCAGCGTCCACGTCCAATGCTCAGGCACCATGGTTTCCCCATCTATTGGGATCAGTTTCCAAGGCCTTGTCACCCATTAAATAGGCAATTTATTGATGTTAATATATGGCCCTCTTAGATCTCCAGTAGCCTTTTGTTTTCATTAATCAACAACAAGAGGTCTAGTTTTTTGTTTGTTTGCTTTTTTATTGACATTTGTTGATGGACAAAACTATAAAGAGAACTGGAAGGGGAGAGAACAGAACGAGTATCAGAACGTGCCAATAGAGACCCTGCTCATCTTGGCGAACCAATTCTTTATCGTGAAAAGTTCGCTAGAAAGTCACGGACACAGGTTTGTTTAGCCACGCACTGGTAGGATATTAGGCTGGTCGTATCTCTGGGAGACTAAACTAGAGGTGCTTTATTCCTGTCGTGATATTAAAGTTTAAAGTGAAACATTAGTTTCACTTTAAATTTTAATAACTTTAATCTTCTGTGAAGATCAATGACAAGCACTTTGCTGTTGTTTCCATTCTTTCTCCATTTAAAAATCTACAAATCAAGTTTGTTTTTTTTTTTTCCGAAAACTGCTAAAAGCCGAAGATTCTGTTAAGTTTTCCCCTCCCCGACCTTTTTGTGTCTGTAGGTGACTAAGTCTGAAAATGCTAGTGATTCGAGTCGTGGCAATCAAGGCATTGATGTCCCTGCTGTGTCATTAGAAATTAACCAGATTTTTAAAATGTCTTTTTACTTTTGTTGCGAGTGTAAATTTCCTGCCAGATATGAAAATTTTAAACTAACATTAAGCAGATCTTATACATATTTAATAAGGTTTAATGCTTAAGCGCTTAAAAAGACTACTCTTTAATGTGTTTGGTTATTTATTGTCTCGAGAGCCAGGATTTTGTAAACATCCACGTGTATGGCGAACACCTGGCAAATCAAGAACGCTATTTTGTTTCTTTATTTTTTTTTTTCAGGTAGATGAAAAGATGCGTGTGATTTATGAACGTTTTTTTTTTTTTTTTGTCAAAAATAGACTGTGTGATATTTGACGTTTACAGTAATGCGGATTTGGAGGCCTCTACATGTTTCGTGTGTCAAATTTATGTCCTCATGGCTCTTTGAACCCACTGAGCATTAATCTCAAAATCCCCCAGTTTTTGTCCTTAGCATGGAAACTATAGATATAATAAATTGAAACAATAACAACAATAACAAATCTGGCATGTCAGAATGAACTTGAAGGGTTGTTTCTTATTCTTTTAAAGGTTTATATATCTATCAGCCTTTCAGTCAGTCTGTCTGTCAGCCTGTCTGTCTGTAGCTTTTTGTCTTTTTTTTTTTTTTGTCTCTCCATCTTATTTGTGTCCCTCATTTTTTTGAATCTCTCTCTCTCTCTCTCTCTTTCTCTCTCTCTCTCTGTCTCTCTCTGTCTGTCTCTGTCTTCACCATTTCGTTTTCTCTCCCTCCATTGCCTTTCCCTCTCTTTGTCTCACCCACGCCCTTTCTTCGTTTTCTTAAACTGCTCTTCTCGACCCCCTCCCCCGCCCCATCCCCAAGGTCTCCTTTCCCTCTGACTTCTCTTTCATTTTCTCTGCTTTCTGTCTTTCACACACCCTGCTCTTTACACCATTTTCCTTTTTTTCCCTATTTCTCTCTCTCTCTGTGCTCTCTCTGCTCTCTCTCTCTTTCTCTCTCTCTCTCTCTCTCTCTCTCTCGCTCTCTCTCTTTCTCTCCTTATGGCATTAAGTGGCGATAGGCCGCTAATATAGCACCCGTCACGTCGGCGATGTCAATACTCGAACTTCAAAGGAAGTGTTTGAACACGTGCGAGCATTGATCGCCCAGGACTCAGACCCCTTCCCCCCAGCCCCCCCCCCCCACCCGTCTTCGCGGCTTCCCTCAAAGATATGTCATTGTGATCTCCAGTCCCTACCATATTCAGTCAGTTGACCCACTCAGATACTGTCAGCTCTATGATCGATCAAACGGAGGAAGTGTCAGTCATAATAAAGGACGGGCTTACACATAAATGCCTAACTAAATAACTGATAACAAGTGCAGTTTCAAAGACAAAATGATAGTATTCTTCTTTTTTTCTCACAAAAAATGATGTATGTAGCCTTTCAATCCTAGGAGATTATGATTATCTCAGCTTTCAGTGCTTGCCCTGTTTTTGGTGAGAAGAACTTTTTGTGGGTAGAAATATTTAGAACTTTAAAATTTTCCCGGAGAGCAGCGTCTGTACCTACTCTTCATCATTTTTTTATTTCTTTTAATGCAAAGAATTTTTGAATGTGCGTCTTCCTCACAGGACCTCCGAAATATATTGGCCCATATCCGGGAAGGCTAACCGTCGGACATTTCGACGAAAGAAGCCTGGGGACCCGTGTCTACTATTTAACTCCTTCATATCCCCCAATGTGTGGGCTCTCGAACCTAGGAGTTTCCAACGTGAGTTTTCGCTGTGAACAGCACGGCAGCACCTCTCCCCCCCCCCCCCCCCCCCCCACACACACAGGAGTTGGATATCTGTAAATCTGTAAACTAACTACATGTAAAAGATTTGTCAGTGAGCTCAAAGGTCGATCAAAGGGAAGGAGTGACAGTATAATAAAGGACGAACTGGCATAGAAGTCCTTAACCATCTGATAATCGGTGCAGTTTTCAAAGTTAGATGATAGCTTTGTCTGATGATAGAGTTCAAATGTTATAACCGCACCATAAGATAGGTCACTCAGTCGAATGATCGATTAAAAAAAGGGGGATTGTCAGTTGTAATAAAGGATGGATTGACATGAAAATCTTCAGCTTTCTGACACTTGGCGCGGATTGATAGCGGGTTGATAGCATTGTCCCAGAGCAGATTTGAGTTTCTAATACCTAACTGTGAGAATTCGGTTATCGATCAAAGTGAATGTCTGTCAGTTATGGGACGGATCGACATAAATCTTTAATAAACCGAGCTGTAATTACAACAGCGCCATAGATAACTAAAATTTGAGTACAATAGTCTTACCATGAGATTGAATATTGATCTGCCTTGATTTTCTTGAACTAAAACACCCAGCATGTTTTGAGACATTAACATTTATTTATTACACCCGTCTGTCTATCTGTAGTCTGCCTGTCTGTCTGTTTGTCTCCTTGTCCTCCTGTCTCTCTCTATCTTCTGTTTTCTATCAGACTGTGTGTCAGTGTGCCTGGCTGTCAGACTGTCTGTTTATTTATTATTTTATTTGGCTCTCTGTCTGTCTATATATTTTTACTAGATCATATATTTGTGCCCTATTATGATCTTCTTTTTTCGCAATCATATTATCAATATATATATATATTTAATATATATATATATCGTGTGTGTGTGTGTGTGTGTGCGTGCGTGCGTGCGTGCGTGCGTTCGTGTGTGCGTGCGTGTGTGTGTGTGATTTTTTTTTTTTTATTTCTTGCTATAGTTGTGCAGTTTCATTGATACAAAATTTAATAAAGCAGAACACCAGGATTTCCATAGTATGTTGGGGGCTGATTGCTCTTACTAAGACAATGTGCTTAGATTCACATGCCGTAATAGTATATTATTATGGTTTTACACTTGTTTGTATCATGTATTATGACTAGTATCCTATAGTTTCCCAACTGCTTAGATCGGTATAATATGAGGCCGGTGCTGTACGTATTGTGTAGAGATGGTAGGCGTTTTGTCCGTCAGCCATAGTTTATTATGAATCACAGTTCTATTTACCGTTATCACGACCAGCATCATAAATATCACCATTTAAATATCACCAGCATCATAAACATCATCATTTTATAAAATAGAAAAAGCCTGTCCAACTGGCAACTAGCTAAACAGTTTAAAAAAATAACTTCTTCTTGATGTTGAAACTGAAAGCCGAATTTTCTAGTCAACTTGACTCTTCTTCAGGGCAACAAAGTCATTATCATCATCATTATTATTATCATTTTGTAAAATAGAAAAGGACAGTCCAACCGGCAACTACTCAAACAATTCCAAGAAAGGCAAATAACATGAATAAACAACTTGATCTTGATGTTAAAAGTGAAATGCCAAATTTTCAAACCAGATTGGTCCGACCTTCCTCGGGGCAACAAAGATCTTCATCATCAATATCCCCATTATCATTTTATAAAAAATACAGTTGAACTGTCAGACCGGCAACTAGCAAGAAAAACAAATAACACAGAAATCTATAACTTGATTGTGATGGTCAAATCTCTGCCAAATTTTCAAGCCCGCTTGGCTCTTCGTCAGGGCAATAATGATCATTATCATCATCATTTTATACTATTTCAAAACATGAACTGTCTATCGGTAAACTAACTAAAAATGCACTGTGAAAAAAAAAAAAAAAAGAACAAAGAACAGTCTGGAGAAGTGATGGTTAAAAAGTAAATAGTGTGGTGTACCCGCCCAAATGTTAGTGATCGCCGTTCAAACACTGTGACCTTTACGTGCATATAGAAAGACAAAATTAAGAAAAAAAAATAGTTATTCTTTTCCCTTTGATATGGAAACAGCAATCCAGTAACTGGGCCTGTTATTATGTTCTCACAAACTATGTTCATTACCATATCACGAAGAGTGGAAATACAATATCATGCTACAAAGTCGGGGTTTTTTTTTTTTCTACATTTGGCGTGTCTTACCCTGAGTATTTCTTCGTTGCCCCTGAATAAACAAAACAAAACATAACAAAACAAAAATACGCATAGAACTACGCCCACACTCTGTGGTTTCATCTATATCAGAGCATCAGAGAGGCAATCAAAAACTCCAGTTTTCTCAGAAGTTGAACCTGATCACTTTCTACCGTTTCCCTATCTACTCCTCATCTGCATGTACTTAAAGATGGTGATCAGCATAGCACGCGTTATTCTGCGGTTTGAACTAGTCAGACTGGAAGCTCGTGAGAGTAGCTCTTCTTCTGAAGCACTCTTGTCTTTGAATGTTACATGCCTAATTCAAAGAGGTCTGGTTGTTACAATTCAAGCGTCTCTTCCTCCAAACACTGGGACAGTCCGAAATGAAGCTGCCAGCAGTTTCCATAGGTGCTTACAAGACTGACGCATTATATGTAAAACATCTCCACCTTCATTAAATTTTCATCTTTATCATAACTCTTAACGATTCCTTAAACTCCTCCTGCCGAGCTATATCACTGGTCTTTTCCATCTGTCATGTTTGCGTGCCAAACTGAAGTCACCGCCAGCGTGTTCTATATCCACAAACTGGTTATCGTTCCCCCTCCCCCCTCCCCCAATCTACCTAGCTCTTTTTAGTTTCCTTGTTATTGTTACTTATAGCACAGTAGACATTTATTACATGTTGAAAAACACAGTGACATGTACATAGTGCTCTCATTTGTTAAGGTCGTAGACTAAGGCCTGAATCCCTGGAAAACATTTTCGTAGCTTTTGGCATCATCGGTTCAGCTTTTCCTCTGCGTTGCTCTCTGCAGATGCTTCCAGTATACTAGTATACTATTTCTTGTAATGCATAATTATCTTCTCTTAAAAAAAAAAAAAAGAAAGAAAGAAAAAAAAAAAACTTAGTTTCATCAGTGTTCTCATTTGACTTAGTCTTTAACTAGGGTCTGGGTAAAAAAAATGTTAGTAGTTCACTCCTAGTTATTGTTCGTCCATCTTTTGTTTCTTTAGTTCTCCGCCTAAAGCATCGTTTATACACAGCAAACGTGTACCCACAAACTCAGTTATACGTGTGCTAGTGCACTCAATCCGTCACGGTTGCGGGCAAAAATATGGGGGGTCGACAAACTTTTTTTTCTTCCCCCGTAATCCGCTACTCGATGTGGTTGATCTGTCAACATCCCCTGTAACAGTTTTATGTTGAAAAGTAAACACATCAATAACGCATAGATATTCTTAAGACCATGAGACAGGGCGCTTGCCCCTATCGTGAAAAAAAGGACTCGTTAAACTAATTTTTTTTTTTTTTTAAATAAAGTCTCTGTAATCATTATACAAAACTATTGTATGTGATGTCCCTCCACATTTTCTTTTCAATGCTTGTCACTCTTAGTGCCTTGTTGTGATGAAAGATGTCGAGATGTTTTCTTTTGTGCCCGGCCCGGAGCTCAGCTATAGACAAACTATGTCATTGGAAAGTAGGAGATTAGGAGAGAAGTGCAGAAAACTAGTATCTGTCTACCTGTCTGCCTGCCCGCCTTCCTGTCTGTTTGTCTGTCTTTCTGTCTGTCTGGCCGTGTTCCAGCGTCCGTCCATGTGTTTGGATGACCCTACGTCTGCTCCTCTTTGTCTGTCACTCTGTCTGTTCTTGAAATCGAGGCTGCTTAGTTTCTCATAGCCGAATTTGAAGTCTCCCTCCCCCCTCCCCATCCTTATATTTTAATTGTGGTCGCAAAAGAGTCCGCAGAGCTGATTAAGTTTGGAAAACTCGAACCTTAACCCTAAAAATATCAACTAGTAATCGTCGCCAAATTGTCAGTGTGCCTATGATAACATTACTTAGTGTTCAAGAAATGACAGCGTAGGCCCAGATGTCACATGAGATGACAACTTTAATTCTGCACTCTATCCCATTTGGAAAGAACTTCCGATGCAACGCAGTAATTATTTGCGAGTCTTCACTAGATCGATTACGTGACACTGAAGGTCTAGGTTGCATATCTTGGCATTCGGGAGGTCTGAAAGCATAGACGTTAAAAAGTAAATGAAACAAAGTGTTTCTGAAATAACATGACCTTTCAAATAATGGACATTGCGCCAGGGCTGCCTGCTTTCCTTGGCAAGACTTCATCTCCACGTCCGGGCATTGAATGTAATAAAAGTGAATGCCTATTGTTAATGTATTTTCCATGTTTATTGTTTGCGGTAAGCTTGGTTGGCATTAAACATAATGCCTGTCATATCAGATTCTGATAGTTGTGTGTGTTTGAAAGATAAAAAAACAAGAGAGAGAGAGAGAGAGAGAGAGTGTGTGTGTGTGTGTGTGTGTGTGTGTGTGTGTGTGAGAGAGAGAGAGAGAGAGAAAGAAAGAAAGAGAGAGAGAGGAGGGAGAGTGAGAAAGACGAATGGCGACAGGAAGTGAGGGTAAGAACAAAAAAGACAGAGTAAGAAGGGAGAGAGAGAGCAGAGAGAAAGACGGAAGATTCATGCTGATATGGAGCCGTAATAAGAAATAGTACCGACCCTTTTTCCTCTCTTTCTGTGCAAGCTTCATCATGAATAAAATACAGTTCTTTTTCCTGCGTATTGTTAATTTTGTTACTTTCTATATAACTTTTTAATTTTATATATATAAATATATATATATATATATGGTTCATCGTTTTACTGCATGAAATCATATTAGTTTCCATGTTCATGAGAAACTACCTCAGCTTCAGGCATTGTTTCTTTGGCAGTCTGTGTAAATTGTCCTTCATCCGTTTGTCTCTCTGTCTATCTATCTACCTATCTATCTGTCTGTCTGTGTATCTGTCTGTCTGTTGTTTATATATCGGCAAAAGTGATATAAAAGAGTACATGAAACGACTGATATCTTTACAAGTAAAATTACGAGTTTACCTGTGCTAAACCAGAGCATGAGCATAGTGGTTTTTTTGTTTTTTTCGCTTGGGCTTGGGTTGTAATTAACAGTGCATTATCGTCCCACTTTCAGCTGTCTGGGTTAGGCTGTTATTATATCAGTGATATAGATCTTGATAAACAACAACAACAACAAAAGAATCTCAGAGATCATATATTGATTGATATCAGTGTGAGAGGGAGGTTAAGCCTTTCAGATGGATGGAAGGATGGATGGATGGATGGATGGATGGATGGATGGATGGATGGATTGCCGGATCAATGAATATCAATGGATGGGTGGTTCAATAGAGGAGTAGGAGGAGAAGACGATGGATAGATAAATAGTTGGGTGAGTGCTTGAATGAACAAACAAACGGACGGACGAATGAACGGACGGATGGATGGATGGATGGATGGATGATGAACTGACGGACGGATAGGCAAACGAACGAACAAGTGAATGCAGTGACCCATCGATCGAAGGAATCGACCGGACAGTTAGGGTAAGGACGGACTGATCAAAGACAGCCGCATTGATGGATTTGGGTAAAGACGGGAAACAAAAGCAGTTGTGAACAGTTCGAGAGGACAGGATATAACTCAGTCTTTGAATTCGTCATCAGGTGTAATAGTGTGGCATTTAGTTATACGGAAGAAGAAGGAAAGGTCATGCAGAGACAGGAGGGTTGTTGTTGTTGTTGTTGTTGTTGTTGTTGTTGTTGTTGTTGTTGTTGTTGTTGTTGTTAAATTACTGCTTGTAAGATAATTTTTTGTTGATTAATCAACACATGTTATTGTAGCCTTTTCATATTTTCTTTGTCGTTGAATTTTGTTTCGAAAACTCTTTGAGCGTTTCAGATATTTTTGTCGTTAATTTGCAAGGCTAAATATTTTATTTTTTTTAATGTCAGCGTCGTTATACTTCGACTGTTCTGTCGCTGTTATTCTGGGTGAAGCAAAAAGTGTCACTGTGACCTTAAATTAAGTTTCAAAGACAGAAAGTTTCGTATATCTAGGCGTCAGCTGGTTATTTTTCTAAAAAGTCATGGTGTCCTCGAGATATTTAATGTGCTTGTCAGTTTTATGTTGAACCCACCTTAGATTGACATCAGACTTGTTAAATCCACATCAATCATTTCCTTAATTTAACACCTTGCTTGCCAAAGAACTAAATCTATGGATAAGCTGAAAGTGAATCCTTTTTTTTTTAATGGGAACCATGGATAAAATTATGCTCTTTGTTTCTCGTTAACTTTTAAAAGCTCACGAAATAAGATTTTAAATGTTTTTTACATTCCCTCAGATCACTTATGGCAAGAAAAGTGTTAAAAGCCTCGACCCACATAAGCTGTAAATAAACAAGAAAAGATGTTTGCCATATGACAGTTTCCCTGTAACCGATACATCCAGGCGTCAGTCAATTATTGGGGAACGACCCCGGCAATCCTGCAATTTTAGTGAGTTCCTGCTTCAAGTTCAGAATGAGAGTAACATCAAATGTACTTAAATCTCTTAAATCGCTTAGTTCAAAAAAGAATAAATGGCAATTCTCTATATCACCATACACAGTCATGTCAACAGAATAGGCAACAGATCGTTTTAATCGAAAACCGTGCTTTCTATTTAAAAAAAAAAAAAAAAGAAAAAGTAATTTGCCTGCAGTGCAGAGAGATTAATGTGACAAGTGGATAAAATTAAGTGTTTTGTTTTTTTTTTTAATTTTGAGAACACGTGAAAGAATACACGTGGCATAGTGAGTGAGTGAGTGAGTGAGTGAGTGAGTGAGTGAGTGAGTGAGTGAGTGAGTGAGTGAGTGAGTGAGTGAG
>JBCAUA010297689.1:0-19538 GCA_038406235.1 Peronia verruculata | reverse complement strand
AAAGTTCGGGGTTGCCCTTTCTCCACGTCCACCCCCCCCCCCCCCCCCCCCCCCCAACCCACCTTTTTCCCTTTCTCTCCTCAGACAAAGTAATGAGCCAGGTGTTTAATCTTTCACGTTTCTATTTCAACCTTTTTTTTTTTTTTTCTCGTTTCAGGTGAGTGAACTTCAGGCTAGAGAGACTCACAAGGAGATACTGGCACTGACGTGGAGACAGCAGCAACAGAGTAAGCCATTAGCCTAAATCACCGACTTTTTCTACTTTCCTGCCATCCCATTCTCTTCTCCCTCTCCTTTATTTTCTTCATTGGCTATCCCACTATTTGCTTTTCTTCCAAAACAAGAGCGTTCTCACTGCTATACCTTTCGATAAGGTAAAATCAACTTTCCTGACTTCATGGCGACGGCGGGCGTCAAAATAGATCTCACCTGTTGAAATTTTTAATGTCAGTCAAAAGGGCTTCGATGTCAGGGCTTCTAAGATAGCATATTAAACTGATTTTAAAGAGATAGCAATTTTTTCCCTAAACCCTGGAAATATCAAAGAGTCAGTCCGGTGAAAATCTTACCCACTCGTATTTTGCTCCGGACATTTCTCTTCAGACAGAACACAGTAGAGACATAATTCTCAAGTTGTATCACATCATAGCATGAGCTACCACTCATTAGTCATAAATTTTAATCAGTCATCGTAGAAATCCAGACATTCCAACTGTTTCCACCGTAACTTATAAGCGTGATGGTGATAATGTAATATGGACATTATGTCAGTATATTATTAGACATTTCATACAAAGTATGATGAGAGAATCAGATTTTATAGACATCTGGACCCAGCTAGAGCTAGTAGATCCCAGTGGAGCGATATCTTGGAGGAGGCATGTTCGATGGACCCTGTTCGATGTGTCGAATAAGTTAACAAGGACATTGCATTGACAAACAGTTTTCCTGTCATTATCGGAGGTCCCAGCAAGTGGGCTGGTTGCGGTGAAAGCCGGCTGCTTAAAATTCCGCCTATCCTGTTAATTTCACGGCTGGCTATGCCATGTTTTAAAGTCCTCCTTCTCTCGTGAGTGCTTCATGGTCTATTTGACCTGCGCATAAGTAAGACTGTTTTTTTTTTCTTCAGAATGAAATCAAGATCCATGACCTTACATAAGAACGATTCCCTATCCCCATGCCATCTCAATAGAGTTCATCAGTATCCCGGAAAAACCCATCGACCATCGACCTTGGCCTTGCCTCGGCCGTAAGTTTATCTCACTTCATGGCTTGACCCTGTTACGGTGGGTAGGAAATTTATAACTAAAACTCTTGGCAGCGAGCCTGTTGAGCCTAAAATACCCTCCAGACAATAGTAGTAGTGGGTAGTGTTAATGATATGATGCCGTAGAAAAACGGCTGACGAACTTCCGCGTTGGGTTTTTCCTGAAATCTTGTATTCTACTATGCTTCCATTTCCCCTTGTAAAACTTTGACGTCAGCAAATTATAACTGTTCTTTGCATTATCAAATCGATTCCATCAGATATTATTAAAATTTAAGGTCGATAATGTCATACCTTTCGAATAAGGTGATTGTTTGTGCGATCTTAGCTTAACGGATATCATTTTGCAACCGTTTGCTCTGACACAGTTCAAAAGTGCGGATCTAGACAACAGCATCCAAAAAGGAGGAGAACAATAAGTAAATAAATAAATAAATAAATAAATAAATAAATAAATAAATAAAAGCACTGCCCTGTGGTTAATATTTTACCTGCTAAGCAGAAAGGCACAGAAAGAAAGGCGCAGGTAGGCCCCATCTGGTCTTTTTAGACCACTTGAGCATGAGTACAAGATGTACATTATTTTGCCGTCTGTTTATTGATTTAAACTTTGTTTGTATTCTCTCCTCCACGCTCACTTTCTCTCTGTCAGTAACTCTCATTACCGCCTCCTTCTGTCTTTCTATCTGTGGTTTCCCTCGATCGCTTCACTTTTCCTTCTCTCTTCACCCCCCCCCCTCCTATGACTGCATCTTCTTCTTTCCATCTTCCCTTCTCCATTTCTTTCTCAATCTCTCAGCTTCTTTATATGTTAGTCTCCTCTTCGTCCGTGATCCCCCGCCCCCCCCTCTTTTTATACTACCATTCCTTGTCTCTAAAATCTGTCGCGCCATTTTGATTACCTGTCATAAAAATACTGCAGGACCCCCAACCGATGCTTTTAAATTGGCAATGTTGACACGGAGTACAACTTACGTCGTCGTTAGGAACAGGATGTTAAGATAACCTTTGTTAACTGGGATGTTAAATTCTCCAAATTAGGTTTGTTACAGAATTGGATCAGTCTATTACTGTCTTATTTCCCTATATTTCTTTTTTTTTTTTTTCCTCCCTTCCCCCTCTTCTCCAACCATTTTTACACTTTCTCCTTCTGCCTGTTTTGAATTTAAAGACTTGCAATTTTAGCTTTCTTTATAAACCCAAATAAAGGAGTCTGGAAGGAGTTATTGGATTTCTGACTTGTTTTAAATGGTAAACTTTTTTCCCCCTGTGACCCAATTGAAGCCAACGATAGGCACAAGGTTAACTGAGGTGTCCTGGGAATTTATTTATTTATTTTTTTTTTTTTGTGTGTGTAAAGTTTATTTTTATATATTTTGTATTGGTTGATGTCGCACATTGTGTTATCATAAAGTTCACCTAATGGGAGAGCGTTGTGCTCAGTCCTATTGCTTACCTTTACCAGACAAAAGAGGGATTGAGCAAGCAGTGTAAAGAGGAAAAAATCACTGTCCCCTCTGCATGAAACATAGGCCATGAAAAATTCCCGAAAAATTATGATGTAAATAGAATGTGTCTCCTTCTTGTTGTCATAATTTTATCAATTTTTTTTTTTTTGATGACCAGTCTTTCGAATGACAAGAAATAATGTGGGGTTTTTTTTTTTTTTCTCTTTACACTGCTTGCTTAAACCTCTTTTGTTTGGCAGAGGGAAGTAATAGGGCTGGTCAAAAAGATCTCCTTTTACAGGAATCTCTCTCTTGGGTTGGGCAGATAATGTGCGAAACGATCTCCCGTCGAGAGAATCCAAGGTGTTTCAAAAGGAAGAGGCTAGGTAGCCCCCCATTTGGTCTTAATAGACAACTTGAGTATGAGTACAGGCCAGATGTGCCAACCAGCAAAAGCTGTGTATTTTATTTATTTATTTTTTTTACATAAAATCGGCCAAAAATACGAGACAATGCTAATAAATAAGGAAATGTGTGAAACCGGCAAAGTATCAGCAAAACAAATATTAGATCTAACTGTTTTTTTTTTTTTTTTGTAAGTTTGAAATGTCCCCCTCCGGTTCTAATCGATTGGAGCCTTTTATAGATGGCTGACTTTAATTAGTGCAATCGAGCATTGTTCGACACTGTATTTACATGTAAATATTTTAATTCCGTTAATCTACAGGCATCGTTCATATTGTTAAATGTGTATCGAAAAATGTTTGTGATGTTTACACAATCACGTTGTCGAGGACGGGAGATCCCTCCCTCGTAGATTAGATCTAGATCTAGATCTATTCCAATTTCGCGAAGCGCTTCGTGCTTCAAAAATGGCGATGTTAACATTTGGAAACAAAATACAAACAATGTCCATTTTTTCATGTTTAAAAAAAAATTAAAAAAAAAAAAATCTACTTTTGTGGAAAATAACTTTATCTTATCTTGTATCTTTATCTTATCTTATCTTATCTCTCGCTCTCTATCTGACACACACTCTCTCTCTAAACTTCTCTTGCCTGTATCTCTTTCTGTCCTACTCCTCAACATGTTATGGCAGTACATCATGACCGTGTTTATTACTGTTGTGTACACGACATAATGGCAGCCGTTGTGTTCTGTCACCAAGCTAGGAAGGTTACATCGAATATAGTTCTATGTCTCTTTCTGTCTGCATATCGACATCCTTTCAGCTATCGCATCTGAAATGGCAAATTCTCACAAAGACTCAGACAGAGATCAAGAGAAGGCTGGATATCGTCAGGGGCATTGTGTGACATACAGATCATAATGAAATATTTACAGCACCACGTCATAAAAAAGTATATATTACAGCTTCACTCATTCAACCAACACAGGATACGACAGACTATTTCCATATCCATAATATCGCTCCTATCTACAATCAGAATGCGGTTGCTTCTCTAACAGTGGATTTAACCATAGGAGTGTCGGAGGGGGATATGCTCAAAGACTCTTCTCTCATACTTTATGATGGATTTTTCCTTAATGACATTCAACACAGAAATCACCAGATTATGTGTTAGTCTTGTTGTACTCGTAATACCATGAACCTACTGTTGTCATTTCTTGAACATGAATGAATGCACATTGAGACAGAAACGCTGGCACTCTAGTACTTTCTACTCATATTGTTAGGCTTATTATCGTTCTTCTCCCACCCTTCCTTCTTCCCCATCCCTTTCGTCCATCATCTCACCTTAGTCTTGATATCAGCTTGTCCCCCCCCCCCGAAAAGGTCACGGCCGAGGTACCAGCCCATGATAGGGGGTCCTGCGACCGGAGCCAGCCAGCCAGCCAAGCACAGAATACCGTAATTAACTGGTCAATTATTAATGTCTCCGGCCAATTAGTAGATTAATCAGCTTGACCCTGGCACTGCCAAGTGTCGGAGGATAATGAGAAAACAAGGCATTAATGATGCAGGGAAATACAATATGATAAATAATAATAAGAAAAAAAAATAACACCACTCTGATTCTTATAATTCTACTTTCCAATTATACGGATACTTATATAATATGTCATATTTAGCCAGGAGTTGAGTGAGAATTAAGCAATTAACATCACAAATCATTTGCATTCTTGCACGGTCACACCAAAAAAAAAAAAAAAGATTTATAGATTTATGAAAGGTTAATTTATGTGGTTTCGTTTTTGCGTAATTCACGCCTTTCTGTTAAAGATACGAAATTGGCATTTCGCACAATATATATACATAATATTGACAGATTCAAATAAGAAATGAAAGTACAATCTAAAATTTTGACACCTGTAAGGTTTCACCAAGGCAAGATATGTCTTTTGCTCACTAACATCACTATGAGAGTTTTCTGATGGCGTTGGATCCTGCCTATCTCGTTGTCTTGAGGAAGCACAGGAATTATCTTTTCTATTTCAGTGGAACCGAAAAAGCAAAAGAGATTAACATCCAAAACTGAAGGATTTCACCGCGCTATGTCGTTTACTAAATTACCTCGTGACGAGGACTTTGGAGACTGTGTATCCCGTAGTGTGAAGGACTCACAAATAAGCTCCTGTTTCCTAGAGGCAAACAGAGAGAAAAAAAAAAAAAGTTCTATAATGCAGAGATTGATGACAGTGACATTGCCCATAACGTTTTCAGTACGGGTTGGAGTGACGCTGTAATTACCAGTACCAGGCGAGTTCTTCCGAACAGACGCTCACGTCCAGCCGTCAAATTCTGTTATGCCCTCAACATAATACATGGACAGGCTTGTCAATAAAATTGACTACACTAGTGACACAGCAGGTCAGAGGGTGTTGGCTAAACGGGCTTCTTCGACTAAGCGAGAAGTTTGCTCCGCTATGCCTGTTATGATCATTAAAACTAATTATAGCATTTCCAAATAAATCAACTAGATTCCGATCGACGTGATTTTTACTGTCAGAATGCTCCATCTGGCTATATCAGAATATTGCTCTGGGTCCATCCCTGGCTGCTTACATTAATAAGGTGATACAGATCTCGCCTTTTGGTGTTTTGTTTGTAAGAAATTATCTGGCAGTAATCCGGTAAATTCTCAGCTCCCTGTTTTTCTTTTTGGTCCCTCAAATGTTTCACACTCTTGTTCTATCCTAGTTGTAATTATGCACTCGAAACGTTCCCATATCAACAGTGTCGACCCATGGATTTTGTGTGGTGATCAAACCACGGGCAGATCTGCAGACTGCAGTTCCATTAAAAATTTACAACAGTTCCAGTTCCAAGTGGCGTGCAGCACATTTTTCAAATCCAGCTTAGAAAAAGGAAGTTTTAACACGCATGCACCCAGCTTATACAAGAACGGCAAAAAAAATATTTTTTTTCTTACCTTTCTCTACAGATAATTTAGTCTGAATTAAAAAGAAAAATAAAAAAATCTGCATCTCGCAGATGCTATATTTAATGGGGTTGGCCTTCGCCGCGGGAGTTCTGCGGAAAACATATTGCCTTGTGCATGTCTACCTGATCACCTTAAAAAGAGTCCTGCAGTGATGCGCATTTCAAACAACTGACTGCCACTGAATTTCTTATAGCACCGAAAGCGGACTTAGTAATGTACATTCTCTGGCCGGGCACGAAAGGTTAATGACGTGATCATGTTAGTGGGCGCACTTCGCTGTTGTGTCTAGAGGACGAAAAAGCCACTGCGGACACTTCAGTTGCAATATCTCTTGAAAAATAGACGGATAGTCCATGTGATCCACACTTCATTGTTATTGTTTTTTACTGGTGAGAGAGAGAGAGAGAGAGAGAGAGAGAGAGAGAGAGAGAGAGAGAGAGAGAGAGAGAGAGAGAGAGAGAGAAAGAGAGAGAGAGAGAGACAACGTGCCTTTTGGGTTAGCCAACTAAAGGAGTCATTGTGCAATGGGATAGGCCTATATATAGAAATTGGTGTGGGTTCAAGTGAGATGAAAGCGAACATGGAAGGTATAAACTGCTACATTAGGCTGTGTGAATACATTATGTAAAAACAAAATATTTAAGATAGAACTGGAACATTTCTGGGGGATCACCAGACTTCTATCAAAGTGTTGAGATTCATATACCCTCCTTTTTTTTCAAATGTGTACCACTTTTATTAAGTGACATTCAGTGTGTGCACGCCACCACCAGCAGTATAAATGAAGTGATGGTCAAATCGTTCAAACTTACAACAAATTATATAAAACGGAAAATCAAATTAAAAAAAAAAGAGTATCTAGCTCTCTTGAGCTCTCACGGAACGTACTTTTCCGTTATAGCCTATTTTCTTTTCATGAAATTTCCAGAGCATTGAACGTTGAAATTTTCTTATATTACAATTTCGCACTGATTAAAAAAAGACAAACTCTGTGATAGGACTATTTACATGTCGTCTGGTCTGCCACTGCAGCAGGGAAAACATGTTGTTTTCTCCTTGAAGTCTATGATAGTATAACTAGAGATGTGAAATCCACCTTTGGCCTTACCTCTTCGTTCTTCTTAGTTTTTTGTTGATGTTGTTGTATGAAGAGAAAGTTAAAAAAAATTCATTTTGTTTGTTCGGTCGATCTGTGTTCTTTTTTTCATTTTATTTTTTATATATTGGAAACTTTTACCTTTGTTCTTTTTTTTTAACCTTTGTTCTTTTTTCATTTTATTTTTTATACATTGGAAACTTTTATCTTTGTTCTTTTTTTTTTTTTTTTACCTTTGTTCTTTTTTCATTTTACTTTTTATATAATGGAAACTTTAATCTTTGTTCTTTTTTTTTTATCTTTGTTCTTTTTCATTTCATTATTTTTTTATATATTGGAAACTTTATCTACACTTTGACCTGTCTGACATGTCTTTCTAGAAGTGCTTCATTTTTGTCACAACAAAGTTTTTCGTGGGGAACAATAGATGAGCTGTTGGCAGGCAATCTTAGCACGGATGTTCCTGCCTGTTTTTTTTTACTCATTTTTTTCTGTAATTGCCTACGACTTTCCTATGAATAAAAGAGGAAAATAAATCACGTTTGCCATGGCATGTGGAATGTTGAAATCTCGATATGAGACAAATATGTGGAATTCCACGCAAAAAATTTCTGATGTACATTTCCTCCTCCTGCCTTCTAATGTTATTTTTTCAAAGATTCAGTTTATAGAATCTGATGAAAAGCATCATGCAAACTGTACCCAGGCCTCCCGATTTATGATGGACTGATAATCTGAACATGTAGTTCTTCGTTTAACGCAAACTATCATAGCATAGCGCCGATAGATTGCCTTCCTGAAGCAACTGTCGGTAAAAGTGAATATATTGTGGAAATCTAGAGGAGAGTGTGAAGGGGGAAAAAGGGGCGGGGGTGGAGTGGTAAATATTAGGTCAATTATGAAATTACAGAAGAAATCCTGGAAGGAAGCAATTTTTCATCTCAGTGTGGCAGGTTATTTTGCACTTAGTGGAGAATGGGAAGCTGTTTTGAGAAAGGCACCCTTTTTTTCCCTGCAAATCAATGTCACTTGGGCAAGAAAACACTATCCAGATGACCTAAGAAATCGGTCTGACAGCGTGACCTCCTCAGTGTTGGGCTTGGCCGCTGTCCATCATTATATGAGAATCACTTGCACGAATCAGACAGTATTCATCGTCCTTAAGGGGTTACTTACCCACCATCGAAATGAATATAATCTGAATGTCTCAGTGCTCCTGAGTTGCCGCGTTCTAGAAGTACCTGGCGCCCTTGTTTACTTTCAGCAACACTTTATACTGTTTACAAGTACGACAGCAGATTCGTCAGAATGTGCACCTTAGACAAAAACAGTTAGAAAACACATTATCAACAAAAGATGGAGTAAAGTCCATGTATTTGAATTGAAAAGACACGATGGTTGTTGAGAGCCAGATTGTCGCAAGCGCCTCTATCCTTTGGAGAAAATTGCATGGAGAAGAAATATTTTTCTATGAAATGAACTTGATGCTCAACCGTGACATTGTGTTAGTTGATTATTTGCCGTTGATTTGGCCCCTCAGACGTTTAGTTTTCAAAGGGCGAATTACATTTTTATTGTTTGAAAAACACTGGTGGTGGCAATAGATTTTGGGAAAAACTCGACAAGTGTTTTCCTAAGTTATTTAAATCATTAACACTACTCAAACCTACTATTATCTGGAGGGCATCTAAGGTTCAATTGGCTCATTGCGAAGAGTTTTAGTCATACGTTTCCTACCGACCGTAACAGAGTTAAGCCAAGAAGAGAGCAAACTTACGACCGAAGCAAGACCAAAGTCGATGGGATTTTCCGGGATATTGGTGGAACTCTGTTGGGCTTTCAAAGGCCCCGGTATTTTGTGGCATTGTTTATAAGCCGATCTCAGCTATCAATTTGGCCAACTTTGTCCATTTGCTAGAAAACGAGGACGAGTCCATTAGATTTTCTCTCCAGTTTGAAAACACTGGTGCAGCCACATCACTTGAGCACAGACTGTTCTTCTGTGTCATAATCAGGCGGAATGTCAAACAGAAGAATTTTACTACCCTGTCTTTGCTGAAAACAGGAGATAGTGAATGAAAAACTTGTCTGATTCTAAAGAGCACCCGCCTGTCCCAGTCTGCAAGGCATTCGCCGGCTTAAAATACACTTTGTCTCGCTCATCTAGAGAAAGAAGATTCAAGTTAACTATTCCTTACCACAAATGAAAAACCTAATCAAATCTAAGTAGGCGTAAAAAGTGTTAAGACATTTCAACAAGCGACTGGTTATATCCTCAAACAAAGAGAAAATAATTCTTCTAAACTAACATCTCTGTCAACAGTTTTTGTCATCTTTATGCGCAAATACTTCATGAAAATAGGCATTCTGATCTTCTGTTGGCAACCATAGGGTGAATTGTTCCCCGCTTGGCTTTCTGAATAAGTTATCTATACAGACACGTCATGTTGTTGCCATGGGTTGCAGATAAACTGAATTGAAACGACCGATCTTACTTTGCCCCAACTGAATTTGTTTTCAAGGAGTAGGAATGCATTTTGCATTGAGTCTGTGTTTTTTATTTTTGCTTCTCCTTTTTTTAAACGTTATTTACATTGCCGCAACTACAAGCCCAGTTTTGAGTTGCCTGATCCAGCATTATCTTATGAAAGGAACCAGAATACAAATGAAAGTATGTTCAAACGTTACTTGATCGATAGCAGAACACATAAGATGAAATAATAATAACGATAAAAAGAGTAACAATAATAATGTGAACTCTAGTATAAGATTTAAGTGTGATCACTTAGTTTTATTTATGTATTCACTCCTCATTTTATCTTAGGAGAAATCCTATGCAATGGACAGTGTAAACAAAAATCAGATTCTCACTGGCAACTTTGGCTGTAATCTGCAAAACAACATGCACTGTAAATATTGTCCATAAACTAGAGTTATTTGCTGTGAACTTGCCATCAATTTACCGTATGCATTACGGCAATATATATATATATATATATATATATGATTTTTTTTCTGTAATTTTGCGACATTCGTTTTGGCATTTTTGGGGTCTCAACATTTTGTTCAATTTCAGTTTCATAACCTAAAAAACATTTTTTGGAACACAACTTTTTGCTATAATTTTGCGGTATGTTGAAAACTGTTCACGAGCGTGGCCAATATTGTCAAGTAGATGGAACTTTGGGACCGAACACAAGCCACGGAGAGGACTCCGATAGAACACATTATATTCTTTGAGCGAGCACGGATATGTAATGGTAGAGGGGAGTCACTGGGGTCAGAGGGCGGCGGGTCTGCGGTTGTCACAGAAAATAACAAGCCCGCAAATCACCCCAGCAATTACCGCCACATACGCGTGCACGGAAAACATCGGTTGTAAATTTGGCCTAAATCCGGGGCAACCTCCGCTGAGTTCAAGGAGAAATCAGTAGTTTTGATTGGCATTCGCAGAGAAATGTCGACATTATTTTTTATCCTCCAGCATGCCCCCCCCCCTCCCCCTACGTTTTCTCCCCCCTTACTTTGATCTCACGAAAAACCCGCATGGTTTCTGAAACGAGATACTGTACAAATTTACTCCCCAAAGAACTCTGAGTTTCACGTTAACATTTTGGTAGCAAACGCAGGAAATTGCTGCAGGTACAAAGGAGATTTCTCTCCTCTTTCAGTCTGTCTACTGTCATTAAGGAGAAAAACTGCTGTGACTAAAGTGAGCAAACTTCAACTCAGTTTGTCGTCCCACTAAAGATGTTAAACATGAAAGGAAAATAATGCTGTTTGACAGATCAGTTTTTATTCAACAATATGTTTTTTTTTTTTTTCAAAGCTGCACGCCCCAAATAAAGGCTATGAACCAGTCAAGATTAGTCAGCAAGATTGGCATATCTCTGTTCATATCTAACAGCAGGTTTTTTTTTAGATGTCTCTGTCTCCTCTCTTTACAAAGACAAACACAGATTTGCCCCCCCCCCCGACACACACACACCCCTTCCCATTGTCCCTATTACTACCTTAATAAGCTGGAATTCGCTGATTCAGAAAACCAGCAGTTACTCGTGGATTAACAATTATTTCGGGGGCATAAAAAAAAAAAAAAATTCATCTTTTCCTCTTGTTTGCTGATAATTTTATCGAAGATTTGTTCTCTTATCTCTTGACAATCTGTTACATCTCATAATATACACCTCAAATGTTACGCTGTCTGTATAGCTCGCTGTGTTACACGATTAAGCTGACAGCCCAATAAACCGTAAAGTCAAACTTGACGTATTGCCTCATTTGTACCATTTTGTCTTAAAGAAAAGCGGAATACTTGGGGGGGAAAAAATTACAAGAAATTGCCAGCATTTTTCTTACACGAGATCAGAGCCTGTTTCTTTTCTTTTTATCTCATTTTGCTCAGGGCGTAAAGCCATGCTCCTTGTAACCTACTTGGCTGAGAGCTTGTTTTCATGGGCAGCCACTCTTTGCTAACCTGAGATTTTGGCAGTGAACAGACGAAGAGAGACCACCAATGCACTAGGGGTCTCATCGACACAGGTACAAATAATCAGATGTTTGCAACCTGAACAACTGCTTTGGCTTTGAATGGTGCAACAGTTTTACTTGTACATGTATGTCCGTTTCTGCCTGGAGCTGAATTACGTACTGAACAATGACAAAACGTCTTAATATCCGAAAACATTCATTTCGAGAAAGTTGAGATCTAGTTGTTTTTTTTTTTTTTTGTTTTTGCTTTCGATTTCTCTTTTTAACATGCAGCAAATAACGCCTATTTCATTAAAGAATGGGGTAATGAACTATGTTATTTGTCAATATTGCAGACAATAACATTTCGATAGGTGGTGAAATAAGTAAAAAATGCTCCCCCCCCAAAAAAAAAATATATATATATAAAATAATAATAATAATAATAATAATAATAATAAAAAAATGCCTAAGTCATTTCGAGCGCAGTAGAGTAGACACGAATGGCTGGCAAAAATGAATGGAACCAAGTGCTCTATCACGCAAGTATGTGAGGCATAAGAAAAGTTACTACATTGCTTATTTCTATCTCCAGCTGAAGGCCATAGAGACCAATTAGTAATTAAACGTCAGACTGAAGACCTGGTGAGGTCAACACGAAAAGTTGGTTTCATGTCAAACTGAACACAGTTTAAATTTGTTTATCTGTATAATTACATAAAAACAACTTTCCAGATTATAAGCAGTGGTTTTCTCTCCATATCCAAACCAATATATTTGTACAAATAATAGAGTTACTCCTTTATACAGTGACGTCACTCTGTAAGTTATGGACTAATTTTTTTTTTCACAGCTGAATCATTCGTACAATAAACAGTCTTGGCACTCTCTATTCGCGAGGCTGACGTTTCATTTATAATATCCATTGATTTTGAATGTTCCTGTAGAGCTAAGGCCTTGCTGAGAATGCAGAAAAAATAACATCAGGTCAGAGATATCAGAAGGTCAACAGGATGATCTCAAAATGTTTTATTGTTTACCGTATCAGGTTATTAAACATTCCGCTATCTGGTTTGTAAGGCATCTTGTAGGCCTATGTGGCAAAAAAGGTTTTTGTAGAGAAGCTTGAAAAGAAAATCCTGTTTTTGATAAAATCTTTGGCACAAGTGGGAATTCAATATTGCTAAAGGTGAACAACCACAGGAGAATGCTAAAAAGTACTAGTATAGAATAGAAACACCAGACAGCCTCTTGTTATAGACTGTCTGACAAAACCCCTAGCAAAGAAAATCTACTGATGAACTATCACGAATAAGCAACAGGTCACATATGGTGTGAACGATGACAAGGATTACAGATAGCGAACAAAGCTGTATATTCACAAAAGGATGCATTGGCACTCAGGCTGATGCGTATACGCCTCAATGAATTAATCATTGGACCAGCGACTAACGTGTGTGGTATCTTGTTCGCTCGTTAAGCCCAGGGAGAGATTTCCTCATTTACCCACATGGATTAGTCCTACCTGTGTTGAGGGAAATGACAGCCTCACGTTCCAGGTGTTCGTCTGTCTTTAAAAAGCCTCTTAATCTCAGGATAAACCTTTTATCACAGACAATTATGAACCACTGCAGTTGGTTTCTCGATTGTTTCTCACTTATTTTTTTTTTAATCGCGTGAACTTCGCAATAAATAAGTTAAGTGAGTTGCAAAATGACATTTTAAACACAAATATTTTATTATTTATTTATTTATTTATTTATTATTATTATTATTATTATTATATGGCTTTCACCTGAAGAGGATTAAGAGAATGATCTGTCCAAAGAGTTACTCATTATACATTATGCTTGTATTGTTTTTCAAATAACTATCCCCGTGCTGACAATAATATTCTGGTCTGTAATTACCATTTTAGTTCCACACTGTCATAATATGCTGAACATGAATCAACAAAATAATACTTATGTTGCATTCTGGTATTTCTGCCAACACGTACAAATTATTGCCCATTAAAATTCCACTGAAAAGGTAAGGAGAATGTTTTTGAATCTTCTTGAGCTACAACTTTTGACACTGAAAAAAAAAAATGTGTTGGAGGAGTAAAAGATAAGGGAAAAACAAACAGTATTCTTTGGCAAGGTGAGTGTAACGGATCATGATTGTATGCATAGACTAGCGGTTGTGGTCTGGTAAGGTCGTGTGTACTCTAGTCCCGTGTGTTGTGAGTGATACTCAGTTGACTGTAATTGTGCGCACTGGGCCCATGCGATCGTGAATGTTCGGGAAAGGTCGAGGCGACTCCGGTCTGACCTTGTGTGTGTGTTTGTCTATTTTGTAATTTGAACAGGTCACTTTGAGAGACTTTGGGAAGAGTGTGTTCTCGACAGTCTGGTGTACATTGGGCCCAGCCCGAGTGTAAGAAAGGAGGCGAGAAGGCAAGAGGTGTGTAGAGCAGGAAGTTTGTAGAGCAAGATGTAGCGTAGTGTAGTGTAGTGTTGACAACAGTCATGAAGTGTGTATTGCTTCAAACACCTGATATAAATTCTGCATCATTTCGACGCTGAGGATTCCTGTTCTTTTTTCACTGTTCCTGTGTGCGTCTCGTCCGTCTTCACAGCCTGATTACCACTTACAACGTCACAACTAAATCTGTTCAACATCCAGAGTTTGTGACAGTGAGAAAGAAAGAAGTTTTGATACACATTTCACTTCCGGAAAATCGGCTGACAATTTAATCCTCCAGGTATCGAGAGGCCAGCGAGACCAAAGACTCGCCAAACGTTACTCTAGACCATTGTTTTCCAATATGGGGAGGGGAAGCGATGAGAACTTCCAAGGGGGCGTTGAAAGGTTAGACGGTGTTAGAGGGTTCGGGGGTGGATGGCTGGAGAACGGCTAAAAGGGCATTCGTCGTTAGAATTAGAAATAGGCGGAGCATAATCTGCCCATTTGTCCCACATTGCAGGATCAATCAGACTACATTTAATGTCAACTTTACAAAGATTAGAATGATGATAAAATATAGAATTCTGGGGCATGTGCTTCCCGAATCCTCGAAATTTGAAATGAATTATCATGATTGGGGAGACGGTGTGAAAGTCGTCTTGGGGCCAAGTTGTGGGATTGGGGAAGGGGGGGGGGGGGCGCAGTTCGACGAAATTTGGGAACCACTACGCTAGAATCCAAAAAGCGTACAGTGCAGTCTTAAGGTATTCATATTAATCTGATTGTTGCATAAATTGTCATCTTTTATTCATAAGAAATAGTATGCCATTGACTCTTCAGCCACTTCTGTGGACACTTTGAGGGTTTATTAAGACAGAAAGCACAGAGATCAATGCTATCTTGTTGCGTGGCTGCTGGCACATGCTTTAGCACAGATAGCCGGAACTGTCGGAGCCTGTAAAACAGAAATTTATAATTTAAGCAGAAAGAAGACAAAAACAGAAATATTTTTATCCTTCCAAGGCAATACTTGAAAAAGCACCCCAATAAAAATGAAACAAACAAACAAATAAACAAACGAACAAAAACACAATTTTGCTATAATTATTCTTCTTTCTCAAGTTTAAAAACTGATAGAAGCTTTCTTCTTAAAAAACGGCAGGCGCACGCACGCACGCACGCACGCACACACACACCACACACACACACATACCACACAAACACACACACCCGCACGCACACGCACGCACGCACACATACACACACACACACACACACACAAACACACACACACACACACACACTATCGTCTTGAAGACTCTTTTTAAAGCACTTATTGTTGGTTTCATTTACAAAACAAATATTTTGTTTAAAAAGAACAGATTTCGAAAGCAGTGAAGATATGTGCATTTCATGTGTTTTTCTCATTTTTCTTTTCTGCTTACACGTTTATCAATATTTTCTCATTTTATTTTTCAGGAGACACCGTGACCGTGTGTGATTCACAGCGAGAACTGATTTGTGTGGCATAACAAGCTGAGTACGGCATAGTCAAAAACAGACGGACATTTGTGGCTATTCTGAGCTCTTTACCACGGCTTCATCTCCCTCAAGACACGAGAGCCAGTCAGTGTTTGTGCCGCGGTGTTGTTACAACTCACCAACAAACAATTGAAACATTGGGCAGGTTGTTTGGAGTGGTCCTCTGGATGGGTGCTGGAGAAGACTGAAGGAACTGAAGGCACATCGAGATAGGGGGGGAATCGTAGATTTGAACTTCTAGCAGTCTGATCAGTGGAGTATATGCAATGTGTCCCTATGTAGCAGCGCTGGGAATTATGGTGCTCACAATGTACGGATTTCTGCCAGGTAAGTGCTCAATTTATTGTTTTTGTTTTCTTTTGTCTTTGTACAGATACTTGCACTAAATACTGATTTGATGTTTTATATATTGGCCATACTTGTTCAAGACATTTCTCCTATCTTACTTACTAACACTTCCAGGTGCACATTGTACACAGCGTTTACCGCTGCTCCATTTTTTTTTCCTTTACCCTTGATTTTTCATTTTTTTTTTAACAGATACTTTATCTCATTCCTATTTCTAAACACTAGCTTTTAATGACCCTTCAGGCAGTCACTGGCTTGCCTCCTTCCTCCATGTACTGACTCGGTAGTTCTCTCACTCACACACACTCACCCAACCATTTGCTCACTCTTTCCTGTCTCATTCACACCATCACTCGCTCTCTTTACAAAAGCTCCCCACTTTGTGTTCTTCGCCTGTGACCGTGTGTTGTGTTCGTGCGCTTTCCGTGTATCTATTTCATCCTCTCTCAATGCCGTCAATAATATCTTTCCCTCCACCCCACTTACATACCTCTCTGTTACACTTAATTCCTTTGAATTACGGGTGAATCCAAATTCTTTCAACAATATCTCCCACCATCTCATAAACGTGCAATGTACAAATATTTACTTTTCTTTTGCCATGTGCAAACAAAGTAAACACGCAGATCAGATAAAAAGACATATCTATATTTATTGCTACCAGACATGTAATGGGAGTGCAATACATCTTTTCTAAAATCTGCGAACGTCTGTAGGAAGCCCATGGCACAATGGCTCTTTCTCAATTTTGCACACTCTCATCTGATTGAATTTAGCACTCCTTTTAGAACCAATATCCTGTCTCAAAATATCAGAAAAGCCATTTTCATTTAACCATAGTGTCCTCCAAGATGCAATCGCCTTGGAACTCGTTCCGCAGTAAATCGTGTCTCCAATTAAATACAGGACTGGACTGTCCAATAAATACGAGTGACACAGTCGGCGATTGAAGATCATTCTAACCTTGTTTGAATGAGCTGCTCACATAACGTTTGGTTGTTTAGTGTCATTAGATCTGTTTCATTGTGTGGCTATGTTTGCCTATGGCCTTTGTTCACGGGGCTAGAAAATTAATGTTGTCAGACTGGGATATTGCTTGACATGCTGGCAGTCTCCGTGAATTGTCACAGGAAAGTGGGACCGTTGAAAAACTGAGGGTTCATTCTCCTAGTAACCAGTGTTCGATCTGATTCTAATGAATAGCTTTATTTCTCCTCATGGATCCCATTTACAGTTTTCACAGCTGTGTTTATGATTTTTTTGTGTGTGTGACACTTTGGATTTTGCACATACAGCGAGTAAAAATATTATATTAAATGAATTTTGAAGTTTTAAATGTTTTTGAAAAAAACTTTCTGATTCCAGGTCTATCAAAGACACAACGAGATCTCCTCTTTTGGGCAATTTCAGTGTTAACGTATGTGGGAGGATCGGTGCTCGAATGCCACGAATTTATGAATTTCATATAGTCCATCCACGATTACAGAAATTAGCTGTTGAAATAGCGTTATGCCTACACATTCTGACAGTTACATTGACAGAAATGATACTTGGAAACTATGAAGATTAATCTGCATCGATACTACTTTGCACAGATCGACTTTAAAGTATTGCATAGGAATAATGCCGTGTAGAGAATATGATTCACTTGTTTTCCAGGAAAAATTGCTCAGGCTATCGATTCGTAACTCACTTCGTGAGATGAATATGAGAGAAGAGTAGCTGTTCAGGAATAACTGCTCTCGATGGCAGTTTTTGTTTTCTTGCTGGTCCCTCGAATAGATACCACACTGTGAGATCCATTTGAACAGTGCTTGGGTATTTTTGTTTTTTTCTGACTCAACAAACATGAATTTGTACTTCGTTCAAGGAGCCATACAGATTGCTGAATGTATAATAGAATGCATTCACCAGCTGTTACACCGTAGGAAGTTCGGGCGCTATCAGTGAGCTATATCAGAATCCTTAATTTGAGGGCGGGCGGTCTGACACCCGGTCATGCTGTTTTGTCCGGTCATAAATGACATCAAGTTTATTTTTAGCTTGCTCTCAACCTGGCAAAACAGGACGGTATATTCAATGAGGCCTCACCCTCTCTCCAGTCCGGAGAGTCCCCACCCTCGCCTCCCCCCCCCCCCCCATCTCTCTTGCTGCCCACTTTCGTTTTTACACCCCCGCCTCCCCCATACACACAAACACACAAAGATCACGCGCTTCTCTTGTTTGTCTGGTCTGGAATCATGCCTTCCCCTTGGCTTCTCTCCAGTGCCAGCTTGCAAGTCTTACAAAATGGATTGGTCAATTTCTCCTCAAGCTCTGTCCGTTTATCCAGTCCAGTCTGGCTGATTCAAACACTGAGGCTCCCGCATCAGGCAAAAACTAAAGGGAGCCAGGTTAAATTTAAATGCTACGTACTGTTTTCTCCCTTTTTACTCCCTTGTTTGTTTTGTTTTGTTTTGGATACCAGTCTAACAGTGAATTTGTTTGTGTATTGTAAATGAGAAGGTAGGGGAATAGTGATGATCTCATCTAATTTTGTTCTTCCGTAAAGCTTCGTTGTTGATCAACCTACGGGGACGAGAAGATAAATTAATGTAGCAAATAGTGTCTGTTATAACCGGCCCACCACAGACTGACGGCAGTTCAATCGTAAATTGTTTTATCCCCAAAGATGTCAAACGAAATTATAGAGAGAAATTTTAAGTGGGTAAAGAGGGATGGCTGCAAAGATGTATTGTAATATCGGCTCTTTCTAACCCACCCTTCATCATCAGCATATGGTGATTTGCCCCGTGTCTTATGGAACACATCTTGAGAGAAAAACAAAACATCGGCAACACCAACGTTCCTCTAGTAATCTTTCATAAGAACTAAATTGTCTATTCCCAGCTATGCAGCAAGTCGGTCCATTGTTTTATTTATTTATTTATTTGTTTACATATACTACTTCCTTTTCTGTCTTGCTTAAACATTATGTTTATTTTGACGCCGTGCTATTTTTTTTTCAAAACATAGAATGTAAAAACTTTAAGAGAGATTTCACATAAATTTGAACTGGAATACACATTTAAAAAAAAATAAATATAATAACACTTTCTTATTTGGCCACCCATTCACACTGTACATATTCAGTTCAAGCTCTCACATTTTGAGGTTCCATAAAAGATGTTTGTGTTGGCGAGTTATGCCGGTACCATCAGTGTAAGGTCATCGCAAACTAACTCAGATCAAGTTAACCTATGGACCTGTCAGGTTTCAGCTTGGAGCTACAGTCAGTGTTTACTGTCAGCTTTATTATTGTCTTCGGTTACGTCCGTTTGAAACCTTTGATTTGTCCATTGTGTGCCTTTCCAGTGATGATTTTGTTGATGTACAAACTCCTGATTTATCCCTCCGTATACACTTGCACAGGCACAGTGTTGTTATATTATCCTTCCTTCACTCACTCACTCACTCACTCACTCACTCACTCACTCACTCACTCACTCACTCACTCACTCACTCACTCACTC
>JBCAUA010297578.1:0-17864 GCA_038406235.1 Peronia verruculata | reverse complement strand
CCCCCCCCCCCCCCCCCCCCCCCCCCCCCCCCCCCCCTCCCCCCCCCCCCCCCCACCAAACTAAACGACAAAATTGACCTTTGATAGTTGGCAGTTCTATGGGAGAGAGAACAATTTAGTTGGTACTTTATGTAAACGTACTTAACAAGTGACTCGTATCAGCGTGTCTAAAATTACCACACCTAAGGTTAAATTCCACTGCTGGGAGTTCAAGAGCAGAAGAAGTAAAGCACTGAATTAACAGCTTCACAGTTTGTCATGGGGGTTTCAGACCTTCCGAGTTATCAGATCTGATTTTTTAAAAAAAGGTTAAGAAAATGCACTTAGATGTGTGTTCAAATGTATAATATGTGGGAATGTTGATAAGAAAATGTCCATTAGCTTTAAGTCGATTAGCAGGACCGTATACCGTTTGTTGGGATATGGTTTCGCTTTTCACATATCACTGTGAATTGTTTGTTGTCAGTGACAGTGACAGTAGTATTGCAGTTGTCAGTCATATTGGTTTTGTCTGGATTTTGTTGTCAGTGATCTTCACATCTTCAGTTGTTCGTGACATGTTTGGGTTAAGTAGTCATCGATGTTCTTTTTGTCTGGATTCTGTTGTCAGAATATTTTATACCTTACCAGTGACGTGGAGTTTTGGTCAAATAGTTCCGTGACAGTTTGTGTCTGGGTTTTGTTTGCATTTGAATATCTTCATTTGTGACAGTGTTACTAGGTTTTGATCTTATTTGGTTTTCAGTTGTGGGATGCAATGTTTTTGTCAGTGATGGTTTGAAACTGGTTTTATTTGGTCTCAAGTTGAGTTTTGGCTTTCCAGTTCTCAGTGATAGTTTTCCTGGGGTTCCATTTGGTACTTTGTGGATATATCGAGTTGTCAGATCTGCTTGTTTCCAGTTGCCATCGAGTTCAGTTTCCAGTTGTGGATTTGGGGTTTTCATTGTCAACGACAAGTTTTGGTCACGCTTCAACTTGTCAGTGAGTTTTCTGGTTTTTCACTTGACTAGCAGAGTGCAATTGGTCAGCTTCGTGACAGTTTTGTCCTGTTTCGAGTGGTCAGTGACAGAATTTGGGGCTCTCTGATTGTTAGTAGTTTCTGTAGTTCATCCACCTATTAAGTTTCTCTTGTTTGTATTTTGTTCAGCAAGTGGTCCCATTTCACGAAGTAGAAACGTAGTGTTTGGAAAAAAATTAAATCTGAATTTCCCTGACTTCACTGAACACCTCAGCAATTAAGCAGCTCCCACCTTATTTTGATCTATATGCCTGATCTCTCTGTTTCATTTCTCAGCTCCAGAACTTGAAAGTGATTACAAATTATCAGTCACTATATAAATAGTAAGCCTATAGTACCGCCAGGATTTTTTTCCCACTTATAGGAACACTTAACCTGTTTTGACCCGTTAAGAAAATAGAATGGATGGGGACTTTAGGAAGCCGACGAATAGCCTGTCTCTGGAATAGCAGGGCATAATTAATTCTATTTCCAACCACAGCTTTCCCATTGGTCATGCCTTAATTTTTTTTTTTTTTTTTCTAATATCGTCGATGATCGCAATATAATTCCTAGATGGGGTTAAATAAGGGATAGATTTTTTTTTTTAATTAAAAAAAAATTGATGGTTGTAATATAATTCTCACATGGGGTTAAAATTAAATAAGGGACAGATTTTTAAAAAATAAGTGTATCCCATACCTGTCGCAGTGGTGTAGGTTCCTAACTTATTTTTAAGGAGACAAGTCAAATTATTTATTTGACCGTATCCGTCCAATGTCAGTGATGATTAATGTCAATTTATTTAAACCTCCGGTTTCTAATGTAGATCTGGGTTAATATGCATCAAGCACAGATTTAGCATTTTCCCCGTTCCATATGTGCTCAGTTTTAAACTGCCCCCCCCCTCCCGGTTTTTTGTTGTTGTTGTTGTTGTCACAGCCACAAGCACCCTAACCTGTAATTACTGGTTTGATTTCCAGGCATGCATTCTCAGGATTCGTAGGTGGGATTTCCGTTTATTGGAGATTGTGCGTGTAAAGAGTCCAGCCAACGATAGCACTGTACAGAAATACGTGACGGTGCTCTCCAGGCTTGTTAATTGTAAGCATATGTTTATCAAATGTTCTTTATATGAAGTCTGATATCCAGCTTTCTTGGATGTCTTATTATATTGAAATCCTCTACTACTCAAAGTGATGGACTTGATACAGGCACAGGAACCGCTTTGTGAGACTGAGTGTTTTACACGAGACAATTTCGGAGCACATAATATTTTTGTCAGATTTATTTTCAGGCAGTTTGACAATTTGACATGTCACCACCTCTATTTTATCCCAGATCATAGTGTCACTTCCATCCCTTCCTCGGGGCTTTTAGTTTATATCTCTTGTTTTTAATTCCCTCTTTTCTATTTCAAAACAATTTTCCGCACGTTGTGCCAGGCTCATATTGCAAATCTTATCGTTGTTTTTTCTCTATCCAGGTTCTGAATGCCTTTCAGTCATTGACCAGAACCAGCGGTCTGTGCCCAGAACGGTTCCTCTTTACCAGAACTACCACAAGCTACAAACATCAGGAGACCAGACCGGATCGTCTAGAGTGTTAGGATCCGAAATATGTGTATTTTATCTGTCATTTCCACAAGCGATGCCTTCTGTAATGTGCGTCCATCCCACAGCTCAGAGTGGACTTGGTAAGCTAACGCTTCCTAGAACTACGTACACTCTTCAAAAGCCAGTAGATCCTGCTTTCCCGACAAGGCATCTTGATCATCGAATAGGAAATTTGAACAATGAATATCTGCGAGTAGAGATCCACGTCTCGAACTGATCAGGATATGAACAGGGTAGGTGCATGTGGACCTATACTCTACTAATTGCATGGATTTGTACTGATCTGTATTTGTGTATTTTTTATCAGTTGGCCCATTCATGCTTCAATCTGTCAATGTCTTGTCTGTTTCTCAATCTCTTAATCATTCTCAGCTTTGTCTGTTCCATTGCTGTCTGTGGTTTGCAGAGAGCTAAAATTGCATATTGTTGCAAGTTGCATGAGCTCTTGCGAAAGATGCCAACAATAATAACACCGATTTTGAAGAGCTTCATAGACATTTCATATTGTTTTAGTGCCTTCTATCCCTGAAGGAATAGAGTAGATTCTACGATTTTTCAAACTTGTTTTTTCAAATGGTCAAAATCATGCAAAATCCATTTAGACGAAGTTATAATTTTGGCATTGATTTATTTAGAGCTCCGTTTCTAATTTAGAAAAAAAAAGGTTAACGTGGGTTTTAGCCTCAATTTTTTGTTCATTCCATAGCTGCTCCACGCCATGTGTCACATTGATGATATGGGTAATATTTGCATCGGTTTGTAAATGAGCGACAAGGCATAATTTCATATTGGCTTAAAGCTGAGATCCATAGTCTGCTTGCTAGTCATTTATTATTTGGAGATAACCATTGAAATTTTAGAGCCTGTTTATTCCATAGTTCAGGATACATATGGTGGCAGATAAGCTAAAATAATACAGTTATACATAACTACACTGTCCTCGACTCTCTGGAATGTAAGAAGCGTTGTTTCTGGTAATATTTCCATCTTCTCAGTGAAGATAAGAGACCGTGTAGATGATATATAACCCCTTACTGTTTGGTGTGCTAGAATTCCTTTCTCCAAACACCGCAAATGAATATTTTTAACACATTCACAGTACATTGTTATCGCAGCACCAGGCCATTTCACGCTTTGTAGTAATTATAATCAAACAGCGTTAAAGTCCAAGAAACAAGCTAGACTAACAGGAAGCCGCTGGGATAGCTTTGAAAGTGGAACACGCACCGTGCGCGCTATGTCATGAAAATAGCAGCTTGACGGGTTGGAGATAATCTCTTTTGAATTTTAAAGAAAGGAGCCCCATTTGAAAGCTTGGGGTTGCTGGTTAGGCTGTTTTGCAGTCTCTACCTGTGCTTTTTTTAGACTAGTGGAGACAAATAGGGACGTCATCATCTTCCACCACCCCCCTCCCCCCACCTCCAAATGCACCTGGTGTCTGTTCTGATGCATCGTTCTTACGTGCACTAGGAGCTCTTTAATAGAGTTAAGCTGTTTACTACCGTAAACTAAATACGTTTGACGTTTAAATCACAAGTTGAGTAGCTCGAATGCATGCAGGCAAGGAATTCCAGATGAGAGACCCAGCATAAGTAGATGTTCTATCTTCAGGGCTAATGAGATCCAGCGGTGGCACTCTGTCAGCTCTGCTCATCTGTCAAGTTGAAACAGAACTTTTTCAGTCTACAGTGAAGACCATGAGCATAAACAACTCAGATCATCCGTTTAGCAAGAGTTTCCATTATGGGCATAGTTATGTGTTAAAGTCCTTGACAAATACTAAGGTTTGCCCGTCACATATTAACATTTATCCATTAAAGTGTACACAATGTGGCTAATTATGGCGTGGTTTATCTGTGTATACCAAACTTTATCTTTGAACAGTGTCACCAAAATTCGAACTAATTACAGTTTAGTAGAACTCGGAAGTGTCGCCAAGATTCGAACTAATTACAAACCAGAACACGCGAGTTTGCGATGTGATTTTACATTGTAACGTTTCATTAAGGCATAGCTATCAAGGGAACGCACCAGGTGGCTTTACTGGGGCGAACGTCAAGCGCTTTGATTTTTCCTTGGCAGCGAACATAGTAATCACTGGAATCAATGTAATGCAAGAATTCAGAATAGACAAATCTTGGGTGGGAATTAAACAGGACAATGAGAGCCAATAGTGTTAAAAGTTCTTGCGGGCATCCCAGACGATTCTCTGGTAATCCCATAAATATTAGCTTGAGCTGCACTTGTTACCTGCTTTACACACCATTTCATATTCGTATTTGATAGCTGGGACTTGCTTTGAGCGAAACAAACATCTTTAAAAAAAAAAAAAACGCGTTATTGCTCCGTCTTACAGGCTGGAAAAGTATATCATTGATGACGTTGGAAGTAGACTGAGGAGATCCAAGTGTCACAGTACTAGCTGGGTTTTCCAGGGTTAGTACGGTTTGCGATTTAAAAGCACATTTCTGGGAAAACGTGTGTGGGCAAAACATTTCTGGGAAAAGGTGCGTGGGCAAAAGACAGACTTTTAATATATATGGCAGATATCTGCTGTCTCTTATCCAGCTCTCATTATGGTTATGGTCTTCCCAAATGTTATATGAGGAAATGGGGAGGGGCTTTTTAGAAAGCAGCTTTTTAGAACACGGTTTGGATCATGGAGGGCACAAAATGGCTGCAGCAGCTGCATATGAACTGCTCACAACTACAGTTTAGACACAGAGCTATACGTGACTCAACTGATCTGATGTGTAACAAAATAACTATTGCTAGGTGATAATAATTTTTTTCTTTGCTTGTCAGAGGTTTCTGAAAACCTGCCCATGCGTTTTGCTTGTGCTCTGTCTTACGTATATTTTTTTATCACTTGTTTGTCTTCGATCATTCAGACACGCTGGAGATCTGTGCAGTTACGACATTACATACAGCTGAAATATGTGGAATCTCAGTTTGAAAGGGCTGTCAAACTCTATCCTCTAAGTCTTGTGGGTTTTTAAGTGACGTCTTTACAATTCACATTCAGTTGATTCAGATAACGAATATACTGTATTTCATATCATTCTATTGTGCGGAAATGAGTAGGTATACAAACTTTTAGATCAGATCAATAGAACCGATCGTTTTGGGCAGAGCAAATAGTGAACTCACTGCAGATCTTGCTTCATCTCTGTGAGAATGCATTAATTTTTGTGCGACAGATTGTGGAGGGTTTCCAAAGAGTTAACTAGTAGAATAACAATGTACTGGCATTCAAAGTTGTGGTAGATGCCATTGGAGATATCGATCATTCCCGCTTGTGTGAATACGCATCCATTTCATTACATCTAACTGCATCTTTAAAACTAAAAAGTGTCAACAGAAACTACATGTTGTACAGTCACTATGAACATTTGTTTCCCCTGAAATAACAGTTCGGGTCCTGAATAAAGTGAATATTGGTTTGTTTCATTACCTGTATACTACCAAAGATCAAATGGGTTTTCACCAGATCTCCTGCTGGATTCCTCTGCTGTCAAAAATTGAGACTCCTAAGCCACTTCATTTCTGAGAGAAATTTGAACTTCGGGGGTAAAATTGTCACCGCCACAGGTTTTTTTTTTTTTTCCCTCCACATGCCTGTATTGACGAGATGTATATGGGAGAAATTAGAATTTTTCAGACGTTTTCAAAAGGATAGTTCGTTACCAGTCTTACATTTCAAAATGGTTTTTATAATTGTACAAATCTGAGTAAAATTCTTTCAGAAAGTTTACACCTCCAGAAAAAACTATGGTTGAAGTTAGAATATGTGCAGAACCGTGTTGCTGCCTTGGGGTGTTGGAGTGGGGAACTTTCCAAAACGTATTCAGGAACATTTAGTATAGCTATTCCTAGTTATCAAAGAAAGTGTGCGCAGGAAGAAACCAGGTAAATATATATACCTATACAAGTGCACCGAACACGGAGAAATGGTGGTGGTGTCGTGTAGTACAGGAGCCAGCTGAAGATGTGCTACAAGCAAGGAAGTTTTCTTTTACTTGATTACCGTAACGGTGTGAAAGCTTTTAAGTCTCAAATTTACCTTACAGATATTTACACCCAGATCAACTTGGTTGTGTACAGATTTGTGCGGAGTCGTTCTGGAGTTTTTACATCTATCTGATCAAGTGTGACAATCGGGCAGGGGAGGGACAAGGCGGTGTACAAATTATTTCTGTCGTCTCTGAGATAACCTCGGTGTTGCAGATGAAGGAAAATGTCTTGTCAAATGTGGCCTTTAATTACCATGTTCCAGAATTAAAACAGGAAGACAGTTACAATTCTTATACAGTGTAGTGTCTAAACTGAAATAAGCTTTAAACATACATGAAAGTGAGACAGGCAAGGCACAGACGCCTGACCTGATTGTGATTATCTAGCGTCTCTCCGATAGAAGCAATTCATGTCAATCTTTTGTGTGTATACCCTAATATTACACAGGACCTCTCCTTCGTCGATCTGCACTTTTTTTTTAAAATCCTGATGAAGAGCCAAACTGGTTTGAAATTTTGGCGCACTACATCAGCGTATTTCATTTTTGAATTTTACAATTATCCAAAGTGTTGTTTTCTATCTTCTTTTTAAATGTATTTAGTTTAACAAAAAGTTGACAATCCATGTCTCGAAATTCATTTAAAAAAGTATGATGTGATACTTCAGGCCTAAAGTTTGACGCAGCATAGAGCAATATTCTGTAGCTGCAGACAAGATCTACAAGTTTACATTGAAGTAAAACTGAAGTTTCAAGCAGGGATGAAAGACAGATGAAATCTAAAGGGAGAAAGGCAAGAAAGAAAGAAATTACTAGAGAGAGAGAAAATAATTTTAAAATAAAAAACGCTTTTCTACACGCTTCCAAAAATCATTTATGAAATCTGTGTTTTTGTGTATTGTGTGTCATAGATTGCAGGCTCTCCACGAACAAGTTCAACGGACCCTTCTATCTGCCTTGTCTAGAGTTCTGCCATATAGTAGTAAGCTTACAAAGTCATACCAATAAGCACAAATCTTACTAAGTCATAACAATAGGTATTGCACACTACACAAGGTGACATTGCTCGTTTGCTCTTGAAGTTTAGTTTCTGCACTGTCTACATTCTTTTCCGTGACCCACAGGCCGAGTCGTCAGCAAATTGTGAGAGAGGCTGACCGACTCATCTATTACTTGGTCAGGATTATTAATTAGAATTGAGAAAAAGTTACTGAAATTATCGGCCCCTGTGTGGTTCCATTTTCTTGTTCAAACATCGCCGAACTGATAATTAAATTTGTGTTTTAAGGCCTGGGTATACCCTAGGATGGGTCCCCGTATCTCTATTTTCTTAAATTTGTATATTATTGCTCCCCTCCAGCTAACGTCATGCGCTTTTTGACAGATCGAGGATGACAGTGTTTTTCTTTTTCTCTGGATTTTTTTTTTTTCATCGTGGTCTAATGTTACTAGTCGATCTATATTGCTTCTGTTGGCCCAAATCCTGAGTTTATACTGTAAATGTTTTCTTTTTCCAAGAAATACTTTAGCCTATTATTGATTACTGTTTCTAGTCTTTCGGAAATGTGATGTTAGGGAGGTTGGCTGATATTTAGTTTGCGTCCCGAGTTTTTTTTTTTTTTTGCTTTAAGAGGGGTATGATTGTTTGCTGTCTTCCACAGCTGTGGCACGTACTGCTCATCTGGTAGTTTGTTCAATAGTGTCTTTATGTAGTTTATCAATTGTGGTGCTGCTCTGTTTATCAATTTGTACACCAGCCATCGTGAGATCTTTCTTCTTTACTCCTACCGCTACTTTTTAATTTCTCTTTTGGTGGTTGCCTTGTTCAAAAAAAAAATGTTCTTTACTGGATAGTTCTTCATCCAGTTCCTTAAGATTTTCCATGAATGTTTTCCTGCGATCTAGTTCCGCGTTTCCAGTTTCCCTATCGGACCTGGTGGGATAGAAAGTTCTAGCCAATAGGTGTGCTTTTTTCCTGATCTGTGTCTGTTTCACTGGCTTCCCTTATCCTGGTGCTTGTTCCCTCATTTAGTAGTATTAGCTTTACCATTTATTCTATCATGGTCTCTTCTCCCCCCCCCCCCCCCTCCAATCTAGGCGATTCCCGCCCCATAGTGGATTGTGCGCGTTAATGTCGCCTTATTTTTGTTTGTTTCTGTTATGTGTTCAATCGTATTTCTATCTTCTTTCTTCACTTTACCTGGGCTGGATATGTTTATATTGATTATTCTAAAACTGTGTCTAACCACTGACCTTCTACACTATAGGTTTATATGTTTCCGTGGTTGGTTATTTGTATGGTGTCTTGTACAGCTTTAAGCACCAACTCTCCCCCCTTTCCTTGGTTCCTTCCTATCTTACTCTTTTTTTCTCCCCGTCTATCCTTACTCCCCGTCTATCCTTAGAGTTTTATCGGGTTAAAAGTATTTTTCTTGTGTGCATGCTTTATATCTGACTTTTCCTACTTTTTCTTTGATTACTCATCTCTCCTCCTACCTCTACTATTTCACTGTATTATTTTCATCATAGAGCATTGCTTATGTTTTGTGGGTGTCTAACTCCCGTGCTACTATTCTCTACTTTAATACTTTATAAGTGGGTATAATTTCTACGACGATCATTTTCTCTTCTAACTGTTTTCTTGGTCAGATCATTAGCCCGGCCATTCTTTTTTTCGAAGTTACTGGCTCATATTTAATTTTCTTCTTTAAATGCTTTCTCCTCTGTTTGATCTTTGTCTTTGTTAATTTCCACAATTTCTTTTGCCAGGCCTGCCCTCATTCTTTGTTCTACCGTTATGGTGGATAAAGATGCTGCCTCGGTGTATGTGCGCGCGTGTGTTGTTTTTAGTGATACGGGAGTATCTAGTGTACTGTACACTGGGGAACACGGACTTAGTTGCAGTTTTTTTTTTTTTTTCGTCAATTCCTTCTGACTTACGTCCTCAAAAATTATTTTTGCGTCCCTATCCTCTATTGTGTTATTTTTGTATGTACTAAGTCCGTCTCTTGTATTGGATTGTTTTGGTCTGATCTCCTCTTCTCTGTCATATACGTTTGCTCTAATTGTTTCAGTGGATTAATCTGTCCTGTGTATGGTTTTGACAGAACTATATACAAGGATATTGTCTTGCAGTACTTTCTTGTGCCAGTTCCCTTGTATTTACATGGAGCCTACTGAGACTCTTTCTATTGCTACTGGTTTTACGCTGTGTAGGCCTACTCGTATTCTACACTTCATGTCCTCTACTAGTAAGAAAGAAGTTAAGTGGCGGACATAAGTCATCCATCAGTGCTGGCTTTGCTGATAAATGCTCTGTTATGTTTTGCTAACGTGTCGTGGTTAATTCTTTCACTAACCTCAACCGTCTTTCCGAACCTTTCAGTGTGATATAGATAGATAGGTAGACACATACATAAATACACACATACCGACATAATGTAGACAGATTCAAAGATACAGGAAAATGAGGTTTCCTAAAGCGTTTTCCCCATTTCTCAATTTTCTATATTTCCCCAGGTGGGGTTCAAGCATGGACACTAGAAGTTTTGATTTCATGTCTATGCGCTTGTCCCGTGCCTACTTCTGTCACTACTTTTGTTCAATGATAGCAAACTCTATTTGTTTTGGCATTAACTCTGCTGGTTGAGTTGGTGTGGCGTTGCTTAGGTTATATGTCGGTTGTTCATCGGTCGTCGGCTTTCTAGTTCTTGTTTGCTTATTACTTGCCTGAGCGGCTTTGACTTCTATTTCAACCAGTGCCGTGACTAAGGCCTATTTCAACCAATGCCGTGACTAAGGCCTATTTCAACCAGTGCCGTGACTAAGGCCTATTCCAACCAGTGCCGTGACTAAGGCCTATTTCAACCAGTGCCGTGACTAAGGCCTATTTCAACCAGTGCCGTGACTAAGGCCTATTTCAACCAATGCCGTGACTAAGGCCTATTTCAACCAGTCCCGTGACTAAGGCCTATTTCAACCAGTGCGGTGACTAAGGCCTATGTGCTTGAGTATTTGTACCTGTTGTTTCTCTTGGTGCCGTAGCCGCCTGACTGACTGCCTAACGGTTTCATTCTTTGCTGATGGTGCCATGGCCGCTTTCTGTACCAGTTTCTTTATTCGTTAATGGTGCCATTGCGGCTTGACTTTTTAATTTTCCTTCTGCTTTCTTTTTTCTTTTCTCTACCTGTTTTGTTAGTCTTAATGTGTTGTTGATACTTCGGCCTCTGCCTTTTTTTTTCCCCCTCCCATTGCCTTAGTGGCCTTTCCTATTGACCTCTCTTTGTTTCTACAAGGACATATGGGGAGCTTATCCTCTCTTCTTACTGTCATGTTTTTGTACATTACTGCCAGTCCCTGTATGCGACCTTACTCTTGGCTTACGTTTTGCTCTGTCCTTTGAATGGCACTACTACTAGCGGTATTTACCACCCGTAATGGCAGATATGGTGCCCGGCTGCCGTGCGCTGACCTGTTTCCTGCTCCGTATTCCTAACCGCCTACCGCAAGATGGGTCTTCTCCTGCCGCTTATGGTCAATCCGTACTACATCCAGAGATGGTGCTCTGCTGCCCTGTGATAACCTCGTCCCTATTCCTGCCATATCTCTAGGCTACACTTTTCATACCTAAGTGTCTAGTAAGATATCTCAAAAAAAAATATTTTTAAAATGTAAAAATGAAAAAAATAAATAAATAAATAAAATTAAATAAATTTAAAAAAAAAAAATCAAAAGATAAAATAAAAATGCAATGAAAAAAGTGTGGTAGTAAAGTTTTCTCTTCTTACCTTGCTTTTCGAATCCTTCCTATCTCTTCAATCACACAGCCTGTCTCTTCGAAATTCGGTCCCTATCTAACCTTAGTCACACCCTATCTAAACAAGGAATCCTCGTCTCTATTCTAGCTAAATCTAGCTAATATTGTCTTGTCCGGCTGTCCTGGCTGTTTTGGTGCTGCGTTGGCTCTGTCACGGGCTTTGTCTGACTTTTGGGAGGGGGGGGGGGGCGCGCACAGGCCGGTGGTGGGAGCCTCTTCTCTAAAACGCGATGACGCGGTGCGGCCCGTGTTAGTGTCGGCCCCTGTGGTGCCGCTGTATGTCCCCCTCCCTCCTACCCCTATCCCCCCCCCTTCCGGGTTTTCGATGATCGATCTGACTGCCCGAAATAAGTGTTAAAGCGAGTTCTCGTGTTCTCTTCTGTAGTCATCCTGTCAGTGTGAAAGTTCTCGCGCTTAAATCGCTCTTTTCTGTATGGTATCTTGAAGACCACAAATACTGAAAGTTAACAAAATAAACTCAAGATTATGTTAATTGTATCGGCAGTTGTCTGGTCACTGCTGCAGATTTTTCTCCTCGTGGCATCCACGACATTATCTTTCTCAAATCAGTGTAGCTTTTGTCCATTGCTTTTTTTTTTTTTTTTATTCAAATGTATACTGGCATTCTTAAACACGGGAGTATAGGGAGTAACACTTTTTTTTTCAACAAAATACCGGCAAGAGAACATTTGCCTTTTTCTCCCCTAGCTCTAGATTGACTGTCGAATCTTGTAACATTGAAATCACGAACTGAAACTAAATCAGACCCAGCTTTTTTTTTTTTTTTTAACTCTTCTCAACACTTCACGTGCAATGGTTGTTGGACATGGCTATGCACTGTCTCACTGTCTGCGACATGCACCAGGTATCAGATTGAATGGTGTTATGGATCGTACACATGACCTGCAGAATGTTTAACCGCTGGCCCTCATCACTGTGTTTATCAACGTGTTTGACCTGCTATTGGTTCGCCTTGAAAGTTTTAACCTTTACCTGCCATTTAGTCAGCACTTTTAAGGTCTGTTTGTGTTGGGATTTAAGGGCACATCAGCACGATCACGGATATGTTGTGCCAAACACGGCAAGATACGTTAACAGTATATCTACTATATATAAAGTACATAACTGTGTATGAACGATGCATTTAACATGTTGCAAAAGGAGGGATGTAAGTAAAGATGCAGCTCCTTGTGAGGATCGCCGCCTGTCTACCAAGCAATGTTTTTTTGGTGGTGATTTTATATTCTGGTGTTCAAATTTCAGGATGGATTGTGGCTTTGTTCTGCACAAAAAATCCTCCCTAGGGCGACATGAGAAGTGGGTTTCTCGAGCGTCAGTGAAGTCGCCGCAATGCATAAGTATGTGTGCGACAATAGTTGATATGGAGCTCACAAATGTTGGATATTGCTATGGGTAATGTCCATATTTCAGACAGCTGATGGCCTGCTGTAATTCTCGTGAAACAGTGAAATTTAACTTTTTTTGTCAAACATCGGGAGATTTGCTATCTCCGCCGCGCTTTTGCTAAACGAGCTAACAGCTTTCTTTGTGTCCTGATGAAAACATCTTTCACTGCCAGGAATATTATCCTTCCATAGAAACTAATCTTTTACAAATCTTCTGATCGTGATAGAGTGAGCCCGGTAATGCTGACAGTGTGTGTATCATCTGGGCATAACCTCGTATAAGTCTCTTTCGTTTTCCAGTCTGAATATTCTTCAGTTCACACTGGCGCTTTCCTGCACTGACAATGTACGTGTATATCCAAGCCTCAGCCCCATTGCACGTGATTTCATCCAGTGATGAAAGTAAAAAAATACACAGATGTCTCACTCCACACACGAACATCCACATGATGATGTACCATCGAGAGCTCAACGGCACACAGAAACATAGATCTGATGTATGTGCACACTGCATGGTAATAGATTGCAGTTTAACCAGGGCGACAAGTGTTACTCTTTGTAACGGACATTCCACAAATATTTTGTGCGAGTGGGGGTGAAGGTTGGAGGGGACTTTTGTTTCAGAACATATCGTGTGTGTAGAGATCTGAATGGCACATTTGCTAAGATTGAATCGTTTAGGCGAGATGAATATTCTAGCAGCGAACTTGAAGTTGATTTGCAAAGTCCGGGTTATGATATGACATGTAGCATGGATGAAGAGCCGTGTATGATTACGGGTTTTGGGGAACCACTCTGTACACTCAGCAGCTGAGTGAAGATTGAGCTGAGGGGTGTAGCATGAACTGGAAGCCATAGGTTTGAGGCAAGCATTAGTTACACTTTACAGCAAGGAGAAGATTTATGTGTGAGAGGTAACATGAATCGCTTGTCCGCTCGTATTGTAACCATAGTTTCAGGGAACCATTGTGTGCATTTCGTGACCGGACTCAGAGTAAGATGTGACAGACAGCAAGCAGTTTCTTATTGTATCCCGTCTCAAATGTAGCGATAGTAGAGATATTGATTTGATATGTAGAATCGAATACAGCCATAGATCCCTGGCAACCTTTCTGTAACTAGGTGAAGATGCCGCTGTGACGTGTAGCATGACTGGAAAGCCACAGGTTCGAAGCAACCATTCTCCACACTCTACAGCCAGGTGAAGATCTGGGTGTGGAGGGTAGCATGAATGGCGTGCTTACTCAGCTTGTAACCAAAGTTATGGAAGCAAGTTGTGTTTACTCTACCTCTGCACCAAGTGAAGATCCAGATATGTTGTGTAGTGTGAACGGGAAACTATTCGATGACACCATAGGTTCCAGGTACGGTACCACTGTGTGCAGTTGCGACTTGAGAATCTAATAGTGACATGTAGTATAAAATGAACGCTGTTTACAGTTTAAAAGCTCATTAAGTGCGCTCTGTAGTTAAGTGAAGTACATTCGATATGTAACATGAAGTCCAATGATAGGTGCCCAACAACTATTATGTAACACTCTATAACTATGTGAATATCTGGATAGCAGCATGAATGGTAACCTATGGGTTTGAGGCAGTCATTCTCTACACTAGACATCTTGGTGAAGATCTGGGTGTGATGGGTAGCATAGATGGCGTCCACAGTTGAATTGTTGTCGGAAGTTTATGGGAACCATTCTGTCGGGTGCAGATGTGGATGTAAGGTAGGGCATAACTCATAATCCACTCTTTTAGGGCCGAAGTTTGAGGGAACCAATGCTTTGCACTCTTCAACCGAAGATCTAAATAAGATGTGTAGCATGAATGAGGACTTTCTTTTTATTGTTGCCGTAATTTAGAAGAAATCATCCTAGACACTGTACAGCTTGGTAGATATTGAGGCATATAATATAGCAGAAATAGAAAACTGTCAGTTAGTGACGTTGCTTTTAGAGAAATCATATAGTAATAAAAGGATGGACTTAAGCACAAGTCGAAGACAATTCCTGAGGCTTCCATTGAGGCATTTTTTTCCCTCCTTTTCTCTCACCCCCCCCCCCCTTTCCCCCGCGGAGGCCCGACATATACAAGCAGGTTCTCTGCTTACACCTGCAGGTGGTGTAAGTCTGCCGTCGGTGGCATGTCTTCATGAAATGCTATTCTCAACGTTCCAGGATGACATCTCTTCTGTCTCTCCATGCTCCTGTCTTCTTTTCCGCTCTTTCCTCTCTTCTATACATTTGATCAACCTTTTGACATGTAAACGTTTGTTACCGTTTTTGGCACAGTATAGCCGTAATCGTGCCAATGTGCCGTCAAATCCCAACACAGACAGCTTATCGTGCTGATGTGCCGCTAAACCCCACCACAAACATAGACCGTTATCACATGCAGCTGATGTTATCAGTGTAAGACATTACTACAGTGTACACTCACTAATACACATTCAATATGCACATTTAAACAAATCCAGACAACCTCGAAATAACATATCGCTACTTAGAGCGAAGTTGCATATAGAATTTAAAACATTCTTACGTACCTACATATCTATATCATCATTTCCTTTTTTGTCGTTTTCCTCCCAAGGAAGCTTCTGGGCTTCCTCCTCGTTGATGTCCAGGTTTTGTTCGATCTTCCTCTTGGCTTCCTACCCTCTACCGCATGATTCATGGCTCTTCTGGTTATGTGATGGTCTTCTGTCTGTTGCACGTGCCCAAACCAGGGCGATCTATTTCTTTGCACTACAGATTTCAGGTCTTCAACTTCACACATTCTCCTGAGTTCTTCATTTGTGATTCTGTCTTCCCATTTGATCTTTGTCATATAGCATAGCATTCAGTTTTCACAGCTCATCAACAATCATTCTACGTTTTTTTGTTACAACCCACGTCTCTGATCCATACAGTAGAACAGGTCTAATTCAGGCCTTGTGTATGAAACAGCGTGTCCCTAGTGGGATCTTCTGATTTACAAGCAGACTTGCCAGCTCTTTCCATTTCTTCCTCGCAACTGCAATCCTGGTTCTAAGGTCAAATTTTGCTTCGCAGTTCATTTCTTCCAGGCAGCAAAATTCTTCTACCAATTCTATCTTCTCCTGCTCGCATTCTATCTCCCTCCTTCTGGCATTGCTATTGTTTTCATCCTTTTCAGCCATACATCTAGGACAAACAAAATCCACGTCTCCCTTCTTCAGTTTTTCGAGCTTTGAGCATCTTTTGTGACACCAATATTGACAGTTGGAGCATTTGGTCGAGTTGCTCCCTATATCTTTATGGCAATCACTAGACGGATACTTGCCTTGCTCCCTCTGTGTCCTGCAATCTTCCCAACTGTCATTGCCTTAGTCTTGTCTACATTTACTTTCATTCCTTTTTTTTTTTTTTTTGTAATTTGTTTCCAATCACCAAGTCTTTGAATGGCGCCAGTAGTGTTCTCAGCTACTGGTACTAAGTCATCAGCACATAGCAGTTCCCAGATCTCTTCCGTACTCCCCACTTCCTTGGCTATTTCTTTTACTACAAGGATAAAAGAGGGCTCAATGTGGATCCTTGATGTACCCTTACTTTAATCTCAAAATCTTCTAAGGTTCCGCTTGTAGTTTTCACTTTTGACCTGGAGTTCTTGTACAAAGTCAGTACCATTAAGATGATGTGCTCTGGTACACCTTTTCTTCTCAAAGCCCACTGGATGATCGCCTTTCTGGGTATTCTATCAAAAGCTTTTTCCAGGTCTACAAAGATGTGAGTCAGAATCTTTTTCTTCTCTATATACTGTTCTTGCAGTTGTTTCACAATAAATATTGCATTTATGGTTGATTTGCCAGCCTGGAATCCAAACTTGTTTTTCATCAATCTTGCACAGGTTCTTCAGTCTTCTTGCCAATACTTTTTCCCAGATCTTCATGCCATGCTCTAGTAGCCTGACTCCTCTGTTATTTCCACAAACTAGTGCATCTCCTTTATCCTTGAAAATGGCAACAGCAATATTGTCTTCCCATTTGTTCTGTCTTCTGTATCTTCTGACATATTTCCGTAAGTTGTTTTACTCCTTCCTCTCCTGCTGCTGGTATCATTTCAGCTACAACTCCTGATGGCGCCGTTGCTTTTTCCTTTTTCAGAGCTCGAATTGCTTTTCTTATTTCATCTTCAGACACTTCTTGTACAGGTCCTTCAACTTTCTCTACTTCCTCGATTGTATGAGGATATTTAGCAGATCATGGAAGTATTTCCTTCCATCTCCGCAAAACATTTTGTTTCTCAGTCTTGCTAATCCCACACATATTTTGCTCCATTGATATCTTTCCGCTCTTTCATCACATTCAGCAGAGAGATTGGGCGGAATTGACAAACACCTTCAGCTTGATTCCACTGGTCACTGATCTTTCCTTTGGTCCAGTGTGTGACCAGCTCCCTGTGCAATATCTTGAGCACCTTGGGGCATTCCTTGTACACCAGGTAGGGTATGCCGTTTGGACCTGGAGCAGACTTGCTTCGGGCCTTACTGTCTTTCCAATCTCGCAGAGAGCAGGTGGGTCTTTGTTGAACTCTGTGCTTGGCTGGGAAGGCCATATCAGTTCAATAATTGTGTCCAGGGCCTCTTTTCTATGTGGATCCGAATATCTTTCGCAGGTGCTCTTCTCTTTGTTCCTGGCTGGCGCTGAGCTCGCCGGATCTTGTATTTTCGAAGAGACTTCCTGCGTATTGGAAGGGATTATTGAGGAATCTTTTGAGATTCAGGCGTGCCTTTCGCTTTCTTACTCTTTCCCGCTATGCTTTCCTCAATGCATTTTGTCTCCGCTTTAGGTAACTCAAGATTTCTTGAAGACCCCTGTCCTCGAATTCCGACGCACCTTTCAGTTGTTTGCGTAGCTGTTTCTTCTACTTTCTGATCTCTTCCATTTCTTGCTGTCTGTGGTTTGGTTTCATGGGTGGCTTTAAGGCTGTTGTTCTTAATGCCGTAGGTATCTTTACAGTGGAAGTAGATGGTGTCCGTAATGACTGCTATTCGGCTTTCT
>JBCAUA010297468.1:0-19540 GCA_038406235.1 Peronia verruculata | reverse complement strand
TCTCCATGAGCAGAGGCCAGAGCACAGAGCCACGGTGCCCCCCCCCCCCCCCCACTGCTTGAGTAAGCAGTGTAAAGAGAAAAAAAAATCCCTTTATTTTATGTCATTTCAAAGACTGATTGCAAACAAAATCTGAAAAAAAATTATAACAATAAGGAGGAAACGTTGTCTTTTTCATGATCTATGTTTCAAGCAAAGGGCGCAAAAGTGACTTTTTCCTCTTTACGGTGCTTGTTCAAGCCCTCTTTTGTCTGATAAAGGGAAATAATAGGACTAAGCACTGCGTCAACCCACTTCATTTGCAACAACTGTTCGCGAGATTGCCACTCTAGAGCGGGGCTTTCTTGAGACGACCGGGTGCCGCCGACGACGAAGATGTTAAAATACTCCTCTGCATCACTTTTGACAAGTGAAGTATGAAGTGGTCATATTATCTGGCTACAAAAAATTAAAACCAATGTGCCTACCAAAGGTCGCTTTACTTTCTATGTATTCTGAGTCCTCTAATGTCTAGACATAATAATTTATAGGCGATGGGGATTCGGGTTAAAGACTGAAATCTAAGACCATATTTAACGTTATAGAATAGGTCACATTGGACTACGCACAGACTTAAAAATAACCGGCAGAGTTTGTTTTTTGTTTTTTACCGCCCGTTAAAACAGAGCACTCACGTGTGATACAGCGCCATTATGTCCGATGACAATTGTCGCTACTGGTCCAGCGCATTTATTTTATTTTTTTTTTTACTTTTCAGCCGTAGAGAACAATAGTAAACTATCCCTGCTAAAAATAGTAGGGGGATTTCCAGCCTTTCGCTCGCTTGGAACAAGTTTATTCAAGATATTGGCCTTTTAGAAGGGAAAGAAAGAAAAACGATATACGACTCAGTTTGGCTGGAGGCGAAACAGAACGAGATGAGTCAGAAGTAACCAGGCAGTCAGAACATTTTTAAGGCCACAATTCATTGATATTTCAGTCATACATTATTTAATCAAATGTACATGAAACAAAACCTAGGCCTTGTGTAACAATTTTTCGCTATCAAGTAAGCAAAAGATAGAAAGTCTAAAGACAGCCATCCGTTAACTTATAATAAGCATTATTGTACTGACTGCCCGGTTAAAATTGTATATAGCATGTAGAATACTGTCCCGAGACAAAAGCAATTTTTTTCCCCCCTAGGACCACGACAGTGAGATTATTTTTCTTGACTGAAAAATGGTCTAGATAGGATCATATGTCTCTGAGTGGAAAAGGCGGGTGGGAGCCGGGTGGGGGGAGGGGGGGGACAGGAGTACATTATTATATGATTATTAACGTACATTGACTTTTTGCTAAAATTACGGGATACGTTCTTGACATTAGCTTGCTGATGTCAGGCAATCTTTCCAAGCTGTAAAATCGATCAAGAGCTCGTGGAGGCTGCCATCCTATGATGCGGCGTTTCCTGGCGCCACGAAGAAACGAGTGGGCTTAAGGGTTTGAGTTAGGGTTAAAGCAATGCGTAGAACAGGCTCAGAGTTAGGGTGAGGATTACTATAGTTATAAATGGTAAGATCAGGGTTAAGTAAGGGTTATGAAGCGGTAAAGAATTATAAAGAGCGGATGAAGAAAAAATGGAAAAAAAAAAGTAAAACAGAGAAGGAAAGAGAGGAAGAAAGAAAGAAAGAAAGAAAGAGAAGAGAAAGAAAGAAAGAAAGAAAGAAAGGCATTATGAATGAATGAATGAAAGAAAGGCATTATGAATAAATGAATGAAAGAAAAAAAACTGCTGTACCACATACTCATTGAAAATTTGCCTTTCCTTCAAGGAAAATCGCCCATTTTCTTTTCTTTTAAGGTACTGTATAACAGTCAAGTATTATTGTTCCATTTACTCTCCTCTCATCCCCACCCAGCCCTCTTTCCTGCCCATGACGGAACCCTTCGGTTGCATAATAATAAGACTTTAAACCATGTGAGTCTAGAAAACAGCAGAAGCACAAAACAAAAGAACAGCCCAAAGAGCAGACTCACCACATAGAATCTTTTTTGTCACTTGTTTTTTATCAGCAAAGAGACCACAAGTATAAATCATCCTGTAAAATAATTAGATCTATGGGGGGACTCAGTGGCTCAATGGATATGGCGTCTGCTTATGGAGCGGTCGGGATCGGGGGATGACAGGACACGAAGATCGAAAACCCGCATTTTTTCAATGACTCAACGGTCCCCTCGCTTCCTGTGGGTAGAGAAGCCCGACGTCTAGCCTTCTCAGATAAGGGCGAATATATCTCGGAGGTCCCTTGTGTACGTTACGCACGTTAAAGAACCCTTGGCAGTTCAAAACCGATAGAAGAGTAGGCTGAATGCCGTTGTCCTGGCCAAATTTCCAAATCCCAAATTTCTACCCACAAAATTTCTCAGCCAAAATTGGCAACTTCTAAAAAGCCGAAATAAAATCCTGTCTCTTTCTTTAGGATTGAAAGGCTTAAGAAAAACAACAATAGATCTATCTTCTTCAATTGGAGATCGTTGTGCTCAGTCCTTTTACTTCCCTTTACCAGAGAAAAGAGGGACTGAACAGGCAAGAGGTTACAAACAAAAATACGCTACGAAAAATTCCAGAAAAGTTTGATGTAAGGATGTTTACATCTTACTGTTATCATTTTAGCAAATTTTTTGGCGACCAGTCTTTCGAATGACAAGAAGTAAAGGGATTCTTCCTCATTACACTGCTTGCTAAAGCCTCGTTTGACTGGCAAAGGGAAGTAATGCGGCTGGTCAAAATGATCTTCCCTTTCACGAGTCCTTCTTTTGGGAGGGGCAGATAATCTGCGAAACGATCTCCCATTCGTATTAAAGTGAGCATTATTGTAAATGTTGTCTTTACTCTATATCTACTTCATAACACACACCCAACGTTCCGCCCCTGCATTTTCTTCTCGTGTCCTCTTTGCCCATCCTTGTCCCAACCTAACCCTGCGTCTTGCCAGTGAGTCGCTCGGGGCCGGCCGTGTTAGCGCGTGCCAAAGTGTCCCGCGGAACTCGAGTGTGTCATGTCCCTGACAGCCGCGTCGCCGAGCGCGATGTCTGCATGCCGAGTGCAACGGTGGAAGGAGGCAAGCAGCTAGTTTAGTTGCAGAGATTACGCGCCCGAGCAAAGCTCGATATTTTTCTCATTGATTGTTTACCTTGTTTCAGTCCTCGGTTGCAGACGATGCAGAAGAGCAGACGTGACGGCTAGAAACTGATATTACTAGATCTAGCACATACGTAAATCGGTAAGAGAAACATTTTGTTATCTAGATCTAGATTTTGAGTATAGAGGAACCTGATTTTAATTTCTGTGTATAAAAGGGTTTCTAATTATGCATAATGTATTGGTACATAAAGATGTGTAATGCGATTATAATTTCACTTCTTTTTTTAAGAGTACATTCGGTTAGGGTCGGCCGAAGTTAGATTTAGGCTCTCAGTACCACGAATTAGATGTAGATCAATGTTGATAATTTTTCCAACAGGTTCTATCTGAAAAATTCATTCATTTTATTGACATGTCCTTCGTAGGGCTAGGGATAACGGTAGGGCAAAAATGAGGACTTGGAACTCGGTTCACGTTGGACAAAATATGACAAAAGTAACTTTAAAAGCCTCCTGTAAAATCTTTGCTTACTGGAAAGGTTCAGAATGATTTTATCATGTTGTGTGTAAACCTGTTTTTATCTGTGAGTGAGTGTCCTTCTCTATCAGTGTATTAATTCCACTACATGATATCGTTAAAAGAACTCTTAAAATATGCATCGATAATAGCAGGCAGTTTATTTATCTATTTATTATTCAGTTATTATTTATTTACAATAGATTGTAAAGCGCTTAGAGCCTGTAATTACGGGAATAAGCGCTATATAAATACTCTCTATTATTATTATTATTTATGTATTTATTTATTATTTTATATACAAAACAGATTTTGTTTCAGCGTTGTTGACTAAATTTTAAGTTTCATATCAGTATGTCCCTGTAGCTTTGTCCTAACTGTGTGTTTGTCATTTGTGTGTCGGTGTGTGGTTTTCTGGACAGCCATATAGGTCTATGTGGTTTAGATCTATCATTAACAGCAGTCAAAAACTCAGTGTAAACAGGAGAGAACTAATAATAATAATTTTTTACAAAGTTAAAGTAAAAGTACCATCCCTTGACCCCCAAACGGGGAAAATGCCTTGGCCATTTTAGACCGCAGTAAAGCGCCACTGTACTTCCCCCGATATATATCAGGTACCCGTTATACAGATGGGTGGGTTGTTGAAAATTGTGTATTAAGTATCTTTCCTAGGGTTAACATCCAGCCGTTGCGATTCGAACCACCGACCTCTGCTTCCAGGGGCCGAATCATTGAGCTAACACGCCACACATAATAATAATAATAGTAATAATAATAATAGTTTTGTTGTTCTTGTTTATCAAAGTTTTTTGTCTCTGTGAGGCCCTGACTTTCTGTCGCTCTGTCGTTCCGTTTGTTTGCTTGTTTGTTTGTTTGTTTGTTTATTTGTTTTTCTTTTTAGTTTAATCAGTCCATCGACCACTCGGCAATATATGCCATGTAAACTTTACAAAGGTAATATCGATATGTCAGAAGAAGAAATGCATGTACATCTCTATCGCCCGTATGTTTGGTGATCTTGCATATTTAATTATCTAGATTTCTAGTCTGTGTCTGCCGCTGATTCTCGATCTTTCTACCTTTCTGTATCTTTACTTTTTAAGGCAACAAATAATTATATTGAGGCACACATTTCCAAATGTCAGTCGGTTAGAGAAAATTATCTGATTTCTCATCACTCTCTCTTTCTTTGTGCGTTCATCTTCCTCTCCGCATCTTTGCTGGTAGTTATTTTGGCTACCGTGTCATTGTCACGCCTGTGCAGTCACGACTCTAGCAGGAATGGTCTGTGGGAAGAGATGCCGTATCTATAAGCGTTTTTAATTGATTGGCTCCCGTGCGTGCTGCATTTCCAGGCCGAGGTCTGTGTCTATCTGTGTCTGTCATACAATCTGTCAGTCAGTGTGTTGTCTACATCATTAGATTCCAAACTTGTTGGACACGCCGACTTGGCCCCCAGGCGACACCCCCCCCCCCCCCACAAACACACACAGACACACATACACACAGGTTATTTCAGATTCCTCTTGAGTATTCGTAAACACACACATCCCAAGTTCTAAATTTTGTTATCTAATCTGAGAAAAGTTGACATGGACGAAGTTCTGAATAGCATTTCTCTATATTATGCATGGGCGTACATGTATTGAATGTGAAAAGTGAATTAAATGCTTTGTCAAAAGTTCTTCAGTACTGGTCCTGAAGTTACTTAGAGCACAGCAATATATATCAGGAAGCAGATTACTGCACCACGTATCTTTAACTCAGCCATTCGCCAGCCATCCACAGATCCTCCAACGCTCTCTAACCTTAAAGCATCTCGTTGATCGATGTGTAATTCACCTCGATTTGCTGTTTCGTTTTGTCTTCTGCGCTGTTAAGCGTCGAGGGAGATGATGTTGATTTTTCGCTCAACCGATGAGTGTAATTGGGTACAACTAATTTCCTCTATTACTACCACTTCACCCAGGTACTTTTCCATGGTCGGTCCGTCCCTGAAGATTTTTGTTATCAATTTGATTTGATTAAATTTATTAAATGCCAGTGTTGTTGAACTCTTTTATATTTATTCTCGTATGGAAGTTTCTACCGTATTTGTTCATGTTAAAGCACCACTTCAGTACGTCTTGCGTGCAGTGTACTGTATTTGTTCATGTTAAGGCGCACGCCTTGCTTGCAGTCAGAGTCAGTCATAGCCTACCTCGCTGGACTTGAACAGGAGAATCGAGGGTTGAACTAACGTGATGAAAACGTTTGATATGGATGTTTTTATATGCATGAACTGAAAGATCTGTCATCTGGAAATGCAATGCTACACGATGAAATCAGGCTCTCGTCAAATTTTGAGCATATGGAGTTATTGGTATCACTGTAAAGAATATTCATGTCTCTTTCATGGTTGGAAAAAAAATTGATCTAGATACCTTAATTAGAAGTCGAGCTGTTGGCATCTAAAGGCCATGGCGATGATCTGTTGCTGTAGCTGAATTTAGTGAAAAAATGGCAGATCACTTTTCTAAATCATTATTAATCTTTGTTAGGCCACGCCGCTAAATTACAATTTGGGGGCCTTTAGTCAATCTATTTCAATAAATTTTACTCTGAAGTGCATTGTTAGATTGATTTCGAGGCGTTTTGTAAAAAAAAAAAAAAATTACGATAAAAATCGTTTATTGTAGAAAAATTTTAAAAAATGTGATTTCTCTAGTCGCCATCGTGTCATGTCTTAAGGGGGGGGGGGGGAGGCGGGTACTGGAGGTGATTTTCTAAACACTTCAGTGGACACCATTTTAATCATCACCATTCGATTCAGCATGTCTAAATTAGGGGAAAGAGTAAAATAATTTTGATATTTTTTATGGTTGTCATGGAAACGGCGCCCATCTTGAATTTCCCAGTTCAAAATTTGCCAATTTCAAAAGCTATCTCCTCCCTCAAACATTATCCTACTTGTTTGGTATTTGCTGTACACATTCCGAGACATCTTCTCTGTCAGGAAATAGAGAGCTTTCTTTTTATATCTGTTGTATATTATTTTATAAAAATTTATGAAATTTATGTATAGGACAATTCATTTTTCTCCTAATATTGGCCCCCCAAACAGCTGTTTTCAAGAAAACTGAGAAACTTTTTCCAAATATCTCTTTTTTTGTTTTATTGTATACCTACAGATATGATTTGTGCCAAAGCACTTTTTGATTGGTTCATAAATACCAAAGGAGATAGAAATTACATGATAAAAAATCACATCCTGAGAAAAATGCGTCTGAAAGTTATAACAACTGAAAATTGACTGTACATGCTGAAATAGCTCAAAATATTCCAGCATGGCAGGTGGGACCATATTCCTCTGCTTCTTTCTCCTGTCTGGCTTTCTCTTCTTCGGTATGGTTTATTTTTGTAAACAATCACAGGCAAAAATGCACGCAAGACTATGATAGCGCACGGTGAAAACAAAACCCGGCTGATACACGCTGTTGACATACTGCACACAGCCCAGCCAAAAATAGTCATGAAGCTGCAAGGTGATGGTAAGCTGAGATCTGTCAGCCAATGATAACTGCAAACAAGCACTGTGTGTGTAAAAGATGGTCACACGCTCAGCTAATATTACCCGGATGTTACTATGCTATAGCTGAATTTACTATGCCAGCCTAAGTAGGTCTCATAGTCAGGCAACTCAAGTTCTAACGCACTCTTGGTAGAATCAAACAAGTTGGTACTTCCTATGACGCATGAAGGTGGGCTGAAGATAGTACCAATACCAAAGTATCGAATATAAAATCAAACTTAGAGGGTGTAATTCGTTGGCAAAAATTGTGCATTTCAGCTCAGTTTTCAACCTTAATGTGACCCCTCTACCTTCAACAGACACATTTTTTTCACACAAATAATGTTGAATCCAGTAAAATCTCAGTAGAAACATGCGTAGAAATGGTTGCTGTTACATGATGGCACAAAAACCAAAAATTCATAATTTTGACCAAAATTTCAATTTCAGGACCCCCCCCCCCCCCCTCCTTTAAAAGTGAGTTACACTGAGTTAGTAAACATGTATCCAGCATGTACTTCAGTGACTTTTGTTCTGAAAGCTATTTACCTGCTGCAGCAAACTGACAAATCAATTCAGATGAACAAAAACCTAATCCCACAGACTAAACTCTATAACTTGTTGAATATACATTTGTACACAGCATCCATCTGAATTCTTCTTTCTGATTCTAATTTTTGTAAGTATCATTATAAACCAACAATCTTAAAATAAATGCACCTACAACCACAGCGAAAAAAAAAAAGCAAAGAAGAAACAAGCAAAAAGATGCAAAAGCAGTGCATACTGCAAACCCGTAATAAAAGTACCTCTTCAGCTATGATCATGACTGACTCATTTTCAACCTTCTGTGGGAACTCCTGTGTCACCATGTGCAACCAGTGAACAATGAGAAAACTTAAATCAGAACACTGCTGTACAGGAATGTTTTCCAAGCCAATTTGGGATTAAAGCCATGAAATAATAGAGTATGTGTACACAGAGATCACATTGTGTCATAATTGGGTGAGGATATTGGGGGAAGGTGAATGAGAGCAGAACTGGTGGGTGAGGAAAGTGAGGAGCAATAGGGCTGTTCCGTCCATACCTCCCTGACAAGCTTGGATGAAAAATAGTTTGGGTTTTCCTCTCAAGCTGGGCACACGGCAAAATAAATTTCGAATCTCCTGAATCTCTATGGTGTTATGTAGCTGGCCTTTTTCATCTTTTTCTCCATCAGTTCCGAACACCACACCAGTGTGACCATGACTGAAAATGAACATCACAAAACAATCTGCCTTGGAGTGACCTTTGTTGGCTTCCTCCTTCATGAGTTCCCACATTTCCTGGTCAATGAAGACAAAAACAGAAATATTTTGCTGGGACTAACTTCACTGTGACAGGTTTTCACATACACAACACACAACCATGGCTGCTGCTCTTAAGCCTAAAAGGTTTTTTTCTGCTATATACTGTCCTTGTTTGAAAAGGGTCACTTCACTGAGCTGAAGACCAAGGTTTACTTTCATAGAAGTGCATTTCATGTTGCTTCATTCTCTACTCTATCACTTTATGAACAAATGTTATTGATGACTCACTTTCCTGTTAATTTCAGTTCTAGTTCTAGCAATCCAATTATATGACTTCTCTGCTGTACTGGATGTACCACAGCCCCTGCAGACAATCCACACACAAATCTCTCTCCCTCTCTGTTTGTTGCAGCCATGAAATATTTTATCTACTCTTTCCCACTATAAGCTACTTTCCCCACTACATTGTTGTCACAATTCTTAGGCAGAGAAACAAACACACATAGCTCCATTCCTTTATCATTAAAACAAGAAATGTTTATGAAAAAAAAAAAAAATAGACTGCAAACATTATTGTAATCAAGAAAAAATCTCGAAATAAAGACTACAGAAAAGTTTACTCACATCTCTAGTCTTATTGGAGTAGACTGTCACATCAAAACCTAGACTACGAAACAGATTTTCAACACCTTTACGGTCATTACGAGTGCCATCTCGATTTTGTAACTTTAAGAATGTTTCATTGTTGAAAACTAGACAGCTTCCTCTTTTCTGGTGTTTCATTTGGTATAATGACTCCTGTGTAAAAAGAAATACAAATCAAAATGAAATGAACAACAAAAATCAGTCAAAGGAGAGCGCTGTTGATAATATTAAATGTCTTTCAGCCATACACTTTCAGTTTGAGCTGAGAAACATAACAGAATATGGAATCTGATAGGTCAAGACAGAGTGCCCTGCAATATACATGTAATGATATGTAAATAGTTTATTGTGCTAATGTGTATGTGAAGATATTGTTTATATATGACTATGTGAATGCCAGCACTCCTCTGTTTGCACAGACACACATGTCCTATACTAAAAGTGTTGCTGTCAGACACGTTAGTACTGGTGAAGTGCTTTAAACTCTAAGGAGTGACAGGCAATATAAATACCCTCTATTGTCACTATTTGATATATTCTCTAACAGAAATTTCCCGAATCACAAAACACTGACTGTCAACCAGAAACTGACTAAATACATAACAGTAACAACTAACAAATTTGCAGGATTAATAACATAAAAATTAAATAAACTGAGGTAACCTGCCAGATTCTAAGGCAGCTTAGTACAATCATATTATGACTATCACTAATATTATTATCATGAATTTTATTATTATCAAGCAAGGTGACTCACCTTCCCCTCTGGGGTCAAAGAATACTTGAACAGCTTTCGCATCCTGGAATGCTTTGGCTCCACTATTCGTAAATTTCCAACTGATTCTATGAAGTCCCGATCAGGCCATGCTGACATTTAATGACAAAACCAATGGGTATGATCAGAATACAATGTATGTCTATATAAGATTAGCAAAATGTCATTCCACTGGGGCTACGATATAACTCACAGCTGTATTGACATAAGCATTACCTTGAACATTTAATTGCTCACTTAAATATGTATTCACCCATGTAAATGTGAGAATACTAGACCACACTTTCATCGTGGATGTGTCAGACTTGGAGGAATTGCTTAGATATCTACATAACTCAAAGAGGCCTTTCATGCAGATTTATATATGCAATCTCATGCAAGCATACATGTACACACGTCCCACACAACTGGAAAAGTGAACTATTTTGACACTAGGTTGGACTGTCTTCTGTGATGAAATAGAGATAATAAGACTGGGCTCCTAAATCCACGAATTTTTGCACAGGATGATATGAGGGAAGAATTTCATTGTAAGACATTACTGACTGCAAATGTCATCCATTGCTCACTCCAAGACAATGTGCATTTAAACACATATTGTCACACTTGTCTGAAAATTGCTTGAGTCATTTTTGGGGCAAACTGAGTTACAGCCATAGCTGAATACTTTGAATCTTTCGCTGCATTGCTCCTAAAGCACTGATGTCCCATGCTGAAATTCATTTTGGTCACACCATGAGGTATTTCGAGATCGGTCACATGACCGAGGTAACATCGCTCACATGTGGCTTTGTTTATATGATCTGACAGATTTGAAAGCTCATCATTCGTCAAAATTTGTCTGCCTTGCGCAGAGCAAGCAAACAAATCAGCGTGTGAGCGAAAATCCTCGGTCATGTGATTTTTCTCGAAATACCTCATTGAATTATGACGCGAGTGATGTTATCTGATGAAATGAACCTTTTTCCTTTTTTTTTCAAAATGACCAAATATAACTTTGGCAATTATCTTGAGTGTTATGATTTGTAGTCCTCCCACAAAAAACAACAACAACAACAACAACAAAAATTAATTCTGTCCTTTCATAACTTCATGATCACTGTTTCTATTCAAGCTTTTGTTTTGACTCAGATGAAAACAAAGAACTGCAAGACAAGCTGACATATACGATCACATCTTGGTCACTAATTGAAAGAACTTATTGTCATCCAGTTATTCTAAACATTTTGTAAAATGGCATATTCTCTGTATCTTTCATTATTTCTGATCTTTAATGAGAATCAGACTTTTTACCAATAATTATTTGTTAAGAAAAATAAGTCAAAAGTTCTTCACCATACTGCACATTCATAAACTTACTGTCCGGAAGTGGTTCATCAGGGGAATCATATGCTGCTTCAGTGTCCTGGGAAGTTGACTGTCCAAATGCAGAAAAATCTGGTTGGGGCCTATGTGGTAATGAGTTAGGCCTCAAAATATCAGCAGCATCATAGAGCTGTTCTTTCAACACGGCTCTGTACAGACCTTCATATGCATAGGGGCCACGGGTGACAATGAGGTCTAGTAACTTCATGGCCTTTTTCCTGCCAGGAATTTGTAGCTGTAGCAAATGTTAAGAAAATCCCATGCTCATGGTTTGTTCAAGTAAAGGAATCACTCTAAATCAAGGGGGTAGGGTCACTGTCAAACTGAACTCAAAATGGTCTGGCACTGTTACTGCATGATCAGTTAAATTCATGTTTAATTAGATCAAATAAATACACTTGTGAAGATATGTGACCTTCCTTCATGCAAAAGCCTTTCTCATCATAACCCTGTCTACTATTTCTATCTGACAATATTCTTCATCCTTCCATTGCAGATGTTTGATCTTGATCACTGCCAAAAGATCAGGAAGGGCTACCATGGCTTGCTTGCACTTAGACATCAATCAAAACTACAAGCAGTGTAACAGGGTAAAAAAGGGTCTGCTTAATTGACTAAGAAAATTATTATAATTTAATTGGTTACTAACATAAAGTACAATGTTAGGACATCCTGTTCAAATCACGAGTGCCCGACTTTTGTTTCTATTTATTTTTTTTTCCCTTTGTTCAGTCATAACTCATTGATGTCAAATGGATCTCTAGACTCTGACTGCCTGAAAAAACTTAGCTCAAGTGTTTAAGGTATAATTCAGGACACAGTACTAAATCATAGGCTAGATGTTGTGGTTTAACTGTTAAGTTCTCTATTCTATACAGTTTTGTTTATTTCCTTTTAAATAATTTACATGAATTTCATATTTTGATAATATTGGACAAATAATGAACAACTTGGGGTCAATTTATACAGTAAAGATTGAAACAAAATAACTGAGCATTTGCATGATTTCCTCTAAAGTTATAACACTAATATACTTGAGCACATTGGATCATAGGGTCTAGAACAGCAGTCCTTTACGTACATCCTTCCCTAACAGTGGGAAGCCCTCCTCTCCACCATCCTTTTCTTGCTCCCCCTCCAAATCCTGGATCCTTTGTCTTTATTCTTCCCATTCAAAATAATGTAATACCACATGGTGGTTAACCTCATTTTAACTCACTGATGGCTGTAATCACATTTGCGATCAAGAGTACTCCAATCCAATGTATGGTGGCCATTATTGACACCCTTGTGATTTTAACTTTTGGAAAGGGGGGGGGACAGAGGGATCACATACCCTTGGACAACAGTATAATAAGTATGTAAAGGTACGAAACCTTTTGCCCTCAACTCTTTTCATGCCAAATTCTTGCAGCAACATATAAAAATTGCACAAATTTTTTTATTCAAGAAGGAAAAAAAAAAAAAAAAAAAATGTGAGCGAAGAATCTGATTAGAGCCAAAAAGTCTGTTATCCTACTAAAGCAGGAAGTTTGACATCCCTGTATAATTAATGAGCCATTTTTTCAGGGGCTAAGTTATTTCCTTTTGCCAGGTACAAGAGATATAATTCAAGCATCGCAAAGAAGGAAAAAAACTGATTTCTTTCTTGACATCTGAGTAGATGAAGAAAAATATAATAAAAAACTTAATAGGGTGGGAAGAAAATATTTACATCACACTGTGAATTGCTCAGAATTTTCGGCTTCTCATGTTTCAAATTTTGCTCTCTCTTTTTTACAATGCTATTTATACCTCTTGTATTTGGAAAAGACAGTCAAACTGGCTCATTCCTCTTCAAGTGACCCAAATTTCTGTCTACTATGGCACTTAATCAATTTTATATGAATTTTTTTTTCTATGTTTGGTTAACAGTGACATGCCTCAGGTGTTTGTAAAAATTATGAACTTGCACTGTGTACTGACCAGTGTTTCAAAAAATAACAAACAGATTACAAGTATTACACCTAGCTTCTAATTGGATAGATGGCATCTTGTCTTATGTTTCACTTTCACACAGTTTTTACATGTAATTTTTGCTGAACAGGATACCCAAACAAGTGGCAGGATGACACAGATATTTTGTTCTTGATGCACATTTTATGCCAACGAAAAATTTATTTAAAAAATGTTTCAAAAGTAATTGCATTTCATGGTTCATATCAATATCTCATAAGTTTATATCTGAAAAAATTATTGCTCTACAGGTAATTGTTAAGTCACGATGATTTGTTTGAAAAACTCACCGAAAAGTTCAGCCACCAGAGAAGTGCTAGCTCAAAAATGTGCAGTGAAGAAATATAAGATGCTAGATGTTAAGCATTTGTTTGTTTTTGGACATTTCACTTCAGTGTGACAGATCATACTGAACTTTAAAACATTTGCCCTTTTTTCATGTGAAATTGTCCTGTGGAAGAATTTTTATTTAGTCCTAACTTGTCCGCTTAACACGTTTGCTCACAAACAAATCACCATTTTAATCTTGGTGAATGCCACTCATAGAAGCTTGTTTTCACTTTCAGGAACAGAATGGCCTTCCTGTGACACATATATCCACCAAAAATCAGCATCACCATGAAAATTCCTGGATGGCCGTTGTTTCCGCTAGTGATAGCTCTAAGTCAGGTATTGCTTATATATAATGTGCAGCTGACACACACAACATCTGTCAGATTAGAACACTATGCATGTAGCCTTACAATCCTCAGAGTTCGATATCTCTGTTTCTATATCCCATTTATTCTCTTTTCATCAAAAGAATTATGTGATGAAATATGAAGCAATGAATTATCACACATGAAATAGTGAGTAACTGCACAGCCATGCAACATGAAACCTAAAATGTCAAAATTTACTCTACCTCGGTTATGTTTCCCTTCATACTTGGGGAAATGATTTTCAAAGCATGTAAGTGGCCACACACTTCATCGACATTTGAACTGATGGACTGCATCAGCTCCATATAGTTTCTGCGTATGTATTCTCTATCTTTAGCTTGCATACTTTATTAAGCTTCAGAACCTAAAATGTTCAAAGAAAAAAGAGAAACAAAGCATGATCATATGCCATTCATCAACTACCAAAGCACAACACATGATTTGATTGTTCTTAACCCTACAAGTTCACCGCATACAACAAGTGAAACGCTCTTTATAGTATGAATCACGAATGGAGTCTGGCCTTTCCATGCTGTGCCAGTCACATTGCTGTGAGATCTCTCAGCATGTTGACAGAAATTAGATTGTCACACAATAGGCACGGCTACATCTAAGTACAAGATCTTTCAACAGTCAATTATCTTTTTCTTAGAATAAGATTGTGAGAAAGCCCATAGATAGAGCCAAATGCCGGCAATAGGTAATAGAAAGATGGGAGAAGAGAGATCAAAGGCCACATGGCCTCCTCAGGTCCTCTCAAATGGTTTGCAATTAAAAGAAAAAAGTATGTCCAAGGAGACTATCAAATACATGTAGCCTCTTTGTATAGTACATCATAATTAATAAGAATGAACACTCCCCTGACCCACTCAACAAGTTTTGCATTGACCAGCGATCAAGCTATAGAGAGTACGAGTGAGCTATAATTGCTATGAATGAAAGCAAAAGTATGCTATGTATCCATATCAGATAGCTCTCTTGTGCTCTCACTCCATGCCATCATTAGACCACATGTATTTCTTTGTAGTCACTGCTGCACCGTCAACATTGCAAGTCTGATCTATTAAGAAAAATCTAAGTCCATGTGGTCAAAGGGATGATAACCTGCAGTTTAGCACTTTCTATAAGATCAACGTAAATATAACCCTATACGAAGTGGTTTAGTCTGGATAACATTAGGTTAAAAACTAATCTGTAATGAAAATCTCCTGTCTGACAAAAGGTGATAAATTTGACATCCATGGAATTCATATATATGTCTTGTTGTGAATACAACCCTTCTCCTACCATCATCTCTTCAAATAATAAATGGGAAGAAAGGGTGGAATAAGGGGAGGGATTAGAGGAAGATACTGGTCAGTATGGTGGATAATCTGGGCCAAGACGGAGTCTCCATAGTCAAAACAAACACCCTAAGGCATTGCAGCCCTTAGGCTGGGTCGCAGTTCTGGAGTTAAAATACATTTCCGAGGGACAGAAAAAATAAAAATCCTAGCCTTATGATAATTACATTAGTATATATTTATATAAACTCAAACATCAAATAATATATACATTAAAAAAAATCAATATATTAAAAAATATATTATATGTGACGCCGCCAGTCAAAAGCACATTAAGTCAGTTTTTGGGGGTATAGATTATACATCATCTTAAAGGGCATTTTGTGCCCTTTCCAGTGATATCAGAACCATTGCTGTAGCTGTAAAGAGTGCCGAGTTATGCGTGATTAGAATTAGGAAACTGGGTCACTGAACAGAATCAAAATTTTGAGAAATCACCAGTTAAATTCGGGTGATCTAGTCTCACTAAAAGTCCTTAGCAACCAGAGGTTCACCACATTGAGTTACACATCAAATTAAAGATAATTTTAAGAGCTTCCTATCTGTGGAAAAAAGTTTAAGGATTGGACAAAGAATAAAAGCGTTGTTGAGGTTTGAAATGACACAGTGAATTGTGATAAAAAAAAACTGAGAAATTCCACCCTGATATAATTTTTGCCCATACATTTCTATACGAGCATGATTCATGCTGAATTATAATACTTAACTCTAAAGGCTTATACCACTGCTTTCAGTTGGTGCATAACTAAGCCATAAATTTTCTCTGTATTCCAGAAACTGCATTTGACTGACCTCTTCAGGGGGAAGATCAGCCTATTTTCAGCTGACAATCAAATCTGGACCTCTGAAGTGACACTATGACCAATCCTACGCAATATCCTCAACATCAGGTGGCCAGAGTTATCTCAAATGAAGACCTGTGGAACAGAACTAACCAAGCACCAACTGAAGAAGACATCAAGAAAAGAAAATGGGGCTGGATTGGCCACACAATGTGCAAATCACTATCAAAACGTCACCCAGCAAGCACTCGGCTGGAACCCACGGGGAAAACGAAAAGTTGGCAGACCCAAACAAACTTGGCGAAGAAGTATGGACACTGAAGTGAAAGCAGCTGGAATGACATAGGCCGAACTGAAGAGGATCTCCCAAAAACTGCGCCCCTTGGAGGATTGCTGTTCCTGAGCAGAATCTGAGTTTTAACTATGACCAACTCCAGATCTAAAACAAAAAGAAAAAAAAAAAACTGACAGCCACGGCATATTCTAACGAATTGTATAAATATAATCCTGCACATCATAAATGAAAACCAATTTCTACCATCCCATACATTTCTTATTTCTATACTAACATTTTTGGAAGACATTTTATTTCCATATCTTTTCTTTCTTTATATAATTCACTGGCAGAACAAAAAAAAAACAACAGAAAACTAACAGATTTGGTTTGACATGTAATATAGCGGTGTCTGAGAAAAAAATGCCCACGATGAACAAAAAATGATTTTGAACTGGAGGTCCAAACTGTAAAGCACACTGTACATTTATTTAGAACTAGATCAAAAACGTAATTCTATCAGAATTCAAAATGCTAGCTATTTTCAAATTAGATTTTGTTTCACAAGAACTGCTTCATTTCATACAGTTTGCTCTGACTTAACGTGACAATGATTTCCATCAAATCAATTGACCTTTTAAGCTGTTCCTCTCTAAATGCTCTTTGTATTTTTCCTAATTTCCCACCAAACGTTCCTATGGAACTATTCCTAAGAAGAACAAAAAGAGTAGATATCTACAACTTTAACACAGTGGTCTCCGCCCAAGAACCCAGTCTGCCAAAGAGCCCACCTCTGCAGCGAAACAGAATTTGTTCTCTATAATCTCTAAGAATCTGGTCTCAAATAAAAAATCTGCCTAAGAGTCCAGTGTGAGGCCAAGACACATAGAGTACTTATGGTGTAATTACACATCATATTGTCCACTCAAGAGAAACACAGTGCTAAATGCGCAGTAAAATGGGAATGGGAGTGGAGGAAACAGGTAGCCAAAGGAGTGGAAGTGATTGTGGAAGTATTACTGCATAATCAGGCTACATGGTGGCCCTTTCTCTGTTTGACAACATGTGGTCCAGCACTTGTGGTTGGCTCTGTGAATAGGGAGGAATAATTTTAGCCTTCTCACTAGTCAGCTGTTTTGCTATTAATTTCAGTCTGTCTGTCTAGCTGTAAACACTTATGTCACTCGTGCGATTATCCATAGGGTAACAAAGCAATGATGTTTTAATTCAGCAACAAGGCACAACCGTGGATTTGTGGTCCCGAGGAATCGATACCCCTGGTGTGCAGCCCCGAAGTACGGATCGATACTGCAGCCTATTCAGTATACACCAAATATAATAGCCTAGAACAACCCCGCTGGCTTAACCTACTGGGACCCTCGACAGCGTTAAGAGTGGACTTGCGCTGGTCAAGGGTCTCATACATGATAGTGTTAGGGAGGACCATCACCTGCTCGTCAGACCTAGGTTACATGTTAACGTTAGGGTGGACTTGCGCTCGTCGAGTGTCCCAGCAGGTTAAGCCAGCAGGGTTGCTCTACTTTCTAGGCTATTAATTAGGCCACAGTATCGCAGTATCGACTCGTACCTTGCGGCTGCCCACGGGGGGTATCTATTCCTCGGGACCACAAATCCACGGTTGTGCCAGAACAACACTGTTATATAAATATGCGAGACTCACTTGACGTTCCAACACTGGGCAATATTGCCAATATTGGTGTAATTATACACCAAGAAAGATCAAGAATTGTTAGGTCTATTACAACACATACACAGGGAGGAGAATGCTCTACTTATTCGCACAGTAAAATCTGTAACCAACAATAATGATCATTTAATCACAGTAGTTAAGACAATCTATCACTTGGTCATGCGGGTTGCACATTTCAATCTGCCTAAGAGCTCACTTTTTTTTGTCTCCCAGCAACCGGGTTCTTCGGTAGAGACCCTTGTAAGTCATTAGAGGGACCTTATGTTTATAATGCTCCTGCATTTCTGATGGCATTTTTTCTTGCATTTTTTGGCTAAAAAAAATAAGGGGGGGGGGGGCATTTTTCACGAATCACGGACATGTTTCGGTTGTAAATTTGCTTGTACTGGAAGACCCTTTAGAAGAAGAAAATCCACTGACTCATAAGTCTCCTTTAAATCCGCTACATCGCACTGATAGTCTAAATCTAGAAACTAGATCTATGCAATAATTATTCCATACCATGTCATGCAAAGACATAACTATTTGTCACTGATGTGGGGAATTCCCAACAAATCTTAGATAGATCTAGATCTAGGTCTATAGCCATGTCGAGGTAGACGCCATTTCAAACGTTATCTGCACCGAAGCCGTGCGTAAAATCGGTTGAATCCGCTGTGTAGGTAGGGCAAAATTTCCAAATTCCAAAGTTTACCCCCCAAAAAATTCTCACCAAACATAGGGCAGCGACTTAAAGTCGGAGTAGATATCTAATCCTACTTTTGTATGACTGAAGGCTTTAGAAATAAATAGATAAAATGTAAATAAATAAATAAAATGAAATGAATAAAAATAATCACTCTTTCTCCTGTTATTTGAAGCACGTGGAGCAAAATAATAATAAAAAAAAAAAAAATTAATAATAATAATGATAATTATAATAATCTTGATGAAAAAAAAATTCTATCCCAGGGTAAATTTTTCGGCAGAAAAAAGACTATTGCTTCTACTTTAAATTTTATAATCCTCACTGTACCTCTGTACATGACGAAAGGAAGTAGATGTACAGTACATTGTGTACTTGACTGAAGGTCAAAATTTTTAAGGAAGAGTCTATTTATTTCACTGTACGGTGATAATAGTTGGGTTGGCTATTTTCACCGTACAAACACCAAATAACAGAACAACCCCGCCGGCTTAACCTGCTTGGACCCTCGACCAACGCAAGTCCACCCTAACACTAACATGTAGGTCCGACGTGCGTTCCGCACGATTGGTCCAGTCCAGGTCTTTGCAGTCTTTCAACCTCCTGTGTTATCTCAGCTTCATTTGTTGTTTTTCTTAAGCCTTTCAATCCTAAGAGACAGGATTATCTCGGCTTGAAGAAGTTGACAATTTTTGCTGAGAGATTTTGTGGGTAGAAATTTGGAATTTGGAAATTTGGCCCCCACAGCGGCACTCAGGCCTACTCTTCCATCGATTTTC